>PVJX010005845.1:0-81984 GCA_004027295.1 Dolichotis patagonum
ACTATATGCATGGCTTTATACTATTGTGTTATGTTTGATATTATTGTAATTGAAACTATGCTCAACTATAGCAGAGTAAGAGACATGGTGTTAGATACTGTTGATGTCCAGTTGACTTAATGTAAAGTACTGTGTTGCCTATGTTGTCCTCTTCTGATCTGCTCTGTACTGCCCCCTTTTGTTTTATTCTCTTTTAAATAAAAAAAGAAAGAAAGAAAGAAACTTAAGCTTCACCCATTCAAAAGGTATTTGAAGTGGAGAACCACTGGTGAGATGCAGATTCTTTATTGCTTTAACAATTCAAAATCAAAACATGAAGACTTTTCAACAGGATAAAATACAGAGAATATCTCCATTTGATGTAGTGTAAGTTTTTAACCAAGAAATGGATAGGAGCTTGAAACCAAATCCTTTAGTAACTAACTCTTGACCTACAAGAGGCCAGTTTCACACCTAACTATTAACATGTCTCAACTGTTTAAATCTTCATCCAGTCTCACTTACTTGTGAAACTATCCTGTTTCCTTCCAGGATTCTCACTTCCTTTGTGAAGCTCAGTCTACCTCAGGACCTGGGAGGAGAACATGGCACCCATGTCTCTACTAGTCAGCCTCAAACCATCCCTTTATCACAGTCATCATAGGTATCAGCTCACAAACAAGAAAATGACTTTCAGAAATCAATCAGTCAGTCAATCAATCTGTGTGTGTGTCCGTGTGTGTGTGTCTGTCTGTCTCTCTCTCTCTTTCTCTCCAGGACTCAATCAGCAATTCCAACATACTAGATGGCCAACACCTTGACATACCACAGAACTGACGACAGTCTAAATGTGATGTGACACCATGAAAGCAGAGTGGACTGGATCAGAAATCTGTGTCTGACAGTAATTCTAGACCTCAGGATCAAACCCTGTAGGTCAAACCAACTCCAAAAGAACTTGGACACTTCACCTAACTAAACCAATACACTTCCTTGTTGTTTTGGGTCAGAAGAATGAATATTACCTGATGCACTGGTCAAGCTCTAATTTTAAAACAAAACTTTCAAAATAACACATTCTAAGGTTATGTCTCCCAGATGTATGTATTTGGGCTGAGCCCTAAATATTTAGACTTCAAAAGGATAAGATCACACAAACAAACATATGGCTTCCAGAGTCTTTTATGAAACAATAATAATGTTACTCAATAGTCACCAATAATCTTAATGCCACCCATAACAACTTGAGGATTTAACTCCTAGGAACAGTGAACATTTTTCAGATATACTTCGTTTTTTTCTCCTGAGTAAGCTAAGGTTATTCAATCTTTCCACATTCATTTTTGAATGCTAACTAAAAAGAAACAATTCTGGATATTTGATATGACATTATAAAAACCCTGAACTTGAAAAGCTTCTTTCTTTTAAGAAGCCCAAAGAACTTAATACTCATTTATTGTTAACCTTCCCGTATAGCAGATGGAAGCAGAGGCAATCAGGTGAAGCCACTGGCAAAGTTCAGCAGTCCCTGGGCACAACGGCACATAGGTAATTCCAGTACTCTGGAAGGCTAAGGCAGGAGGATTTCGAGCTCAAGTCTAGCCTGGGCAACTTAGTGAAACCCTGTCTCAAAACAATAAATAAGTAAGGGCTGGGACCCAGTTCAGTGGGAAGGTCCTGAGTTCATTTTCCATACTTGAGGGGAAGAGGGTATTTGGTAAGCTCTGGGCAGTTGCTCATTATAAAGCCAGACTCTTAAATTAATCCAAAATAGTTTTTGTTCAGTTTAAAAATAATTCATATCTCAAACCTGAGCTTGAAGGGAGCAACGAAGCTAAGTCAAAATAAAATGCTCCTCTTGTTAGGTATTTGCCCAAGGGCACACTGGAAGATACCTCCTTTCAATTTTCCTCCCCCTCCAAAAAAGGAAAGAGTACAATAGTCAAATTTAAATCTGAGAAACACTGAACAAAGATCCACAAATCTGGTAATTGCTAGATGTTTCAGAACCTTTAATATGCATTATTACTGTGCAGAAGGATAAAGGAGTAAACATAAACACATGTAAAGAACTTCAGACAGGGCCTAGCGGCTGTCAGTGTGCTCAGTGTGTGTCACAGGAGAGGCAAAGGCAGGAGGAGCGTCAGGTCCAGAACCTCACTGGCCTGCCTAGGATCGCAGTCACACAGGAGCAGGGTGACCCTTTCTCATCTGCAAAATGGGGATGAAGACAAGTGCCACCACATACTGTTGATACAAAGTGCATAAAGTGTGTGCAGGGGCACTCAGTAAGTAACAGGTGGTGCACACTTTTACTGTTTCCCAAATAGATGCTAAAATGTACAGTTTGTCAAATTTGATTACACAACTTTTTCTTCCATTTAACCTTTTTATTTTCATACGTTACTCAGCGTTACTCTGACTTATAGTTCTGAAACTGTATTTGTATCTAATTTCCCTCTTTCTCTTCTAAGCAGGTAAAAATCACTCTGGATGTGACCACCTATCTCACTGTTCTTGTCCACCCTCTCCCAATATTTCATTTCCCAAGATATCTTTTTTGTTACTTAACCATACAATAAACAGTCATGGTCTCTGGCTGAAACCTGTCCTTTCTTTCATACACTTACTTGGTTTCCCAAAGATGAACTTTCCATATCGTATTTCCCTATCACTTAAAAGCTCAACTCACAAAAACTAGGAAAAGAAAAGCCAGTAGCTGTCCCTTTAGGAAAAGAGGATGTAAATCTGTTGCTAAATGCATAAAATCAAGCATCCAGATCAGAGTTCAATTCCACCCCTACTTCTTAGTAGTCATGAGACTCTGGGACAATTTCCTGTAAGCTTGACTTGTAGAAGATGGTTTTCTCTCATGGAAGTGCTCTGATTTAAATGAGATAATGCATGTAGGGCACTTTACAGAGTGCCTGGCACATTGAAAACATCAATAAATGCTACCTGCTGCTAATAAATTATTGCTGCTGCCGCCACTGCTATTATTTCAATACACAAATGCCCCAGGACGCCATGATTCATGGCTCCACTCAGCTTGCTCTCCTCAGCCCTCCTGAGGAATGTTCGAGTCCCTTACAGGACAACCCAAACTAAGCTCAGCACCTCTTCTGCAGGCAAAGTATCTTATCCAGCACAAAGTTTTTGTATAGAGACACAGTAGGAAGACAATGGGTCTGCACAACTAAACAAAAATCTGACCGCAGCTTTTTCAAAATGACAGCAGACATTTTTTTATATCAACCAGCCTACATAAACCAAAACCAAATAGATCTGTAGCCCACAATCTGGCCACTCTTTCCACACTGGGACAGGAGATGTACCTGGGGACACTTAAGATGTACCTGGGGGTTTCCAAGGGGAACGTGCATCTTGGATCTGCCGCTTCAGAACAAATCACCACAACCACATAGTTTATTAACTTTACAAGAGTTGAATCATCATTTTCTTATGCTAGGCAGTCCTTCATAAAGGAGAATCTCCCTCCACAATTGGAGTCTGGGTTAATGGGTCTATAGGGAGCATCCACCAAAATTACCTGGAAAATTTCTAATCTCTAGTGCTCTAACCAGTTACTCATGATGAAATAAAGATGGAACTAGCTTACTAGTTGAGCTTCCTCAAAAGGAATTTCTGGAACATGAGGGAAGCAAGGAGAAATTCTTCTTTCAGGACCACCTTCAGTTAAAATTGCATTTTTAAAAATCTAAGAAAACCTCCAGCTTTGTGACTATTTTCACAAAGCTATCTATCCTCAGAAATCTATTGTGAGGTCCTAGAAAACCCTCAAAATTGTTCCTCAAAGAATTGATTCCCCTCTCCTCTTACCTCAAAGCCTTACCTCTATAAATTTTAGAAATGTTTGCACAAAATTCTGTGATTTATAGCAAAGAGGAATAATAAGTTGCTGACAAGCATGGATTACAACATCTACTAGCAAAGAGAGCCATGGTTCATCCCGAGAAAAGAACGAACAGCAAGCATGTTGTTCCTTTCTGGAAATTTGCTATAGAGAATAATGGGTATGAAAAGAAAGAAAAAAAAGAAACCCTTCCCAATAGCTCCTTTTGCATTTATCACAAAGGAAAAGATGGAATTGTGATATTGGTAAAATCAACAATAGCTTTTCATCAATATTATTTTTTTAAATGCTACCCTTAAAATATTTTTCTTTAATATATTTGAAGGTGGGGGAGGAGAAAGAAAAACTAGTGAGAAGAAAATGAGCAAAAAAGGATAAAATTTAATTGATCATTAGTCTCATGTTGACACATTTCAGAACATGGTTCTCCAAGAAAGATGAAGCAAAGAATTACAGAGAAGCTAAGCAAAATGCAGATTCCTAAATGCCTCAAATCAGTAGCAACAATCCTCAGGCACAGGCATTAGTATTTTTAATCCACCTCCAGATGATTTTGACATAGGCTAGCTCTCAAACTACACTTTGTGAAACCCTGTCTTCAAAAACAAAAATACAAACTCCCAAAACATATTGTGAATAATTTCAAACATTCCTTATCAGAACCTGCAAATAGGTATAACAAAGCATCCCATATTCCTTAAGCAAATACATCAATAAACAATAACAGTACATAGGGCCTCTGTGCTCTGTGGTGGAGAAACCAATATAACCAGACTTGGCATTTAATAAAGGATGGATACATATTTATGTTTATATACTATATAATACATATTATTTATATTCTTTGAATATACAATTATATAATACATATATACTATGTATATATTACATAGACTGATTCTTTGAATATAAATACACATACATATATATTTATATATATATATACAATAATAATTAAAGTGCATTGCTAGAAAAGACCTATCTATTCACAAGCATTTATTTAACTAGACACAACTCTGTTGTTTTGTTTGTTTGTTTGTTTTGGCGTGGGGATCGAACTCACAACCTCGAGCTTGCCAGGCAGGCGTTTAAGCCACTGAGCTAAATCCCCGGCCCTAGACACAACTCTGATGGAGAAAAAATTGTAGTTGCTATTTGAGAAAAAAGAAACAAAGCCTTCCAAGGGAATCAAGCTCTTCCTCCTCCTCCTCCTCCTCCTCCTCTTCCTCCTCCTTGCTACAGCATGTGTACTGAAAGCAGAATAAATAAGATGAAAAAAAATTTTTTTATTACTAGTCGAAAATTCTCTGGTGATGTTTAGGGATCTTTTCTCATTGAGGTCAAGAAAATGATTTAATTTTTATGCTCTCATGGGGATATATAAAACACACAACTGGAAAATAACCCCCTGTCAGCTTCATCTTTTGTAATTTCAATTAATACTAGACTTACTATATATACAGAAATAAAGAAAATTCAAAACTTACGCAAGGACACGTAGTGAGTTTAAAAGGGTTAAGGATCCTAAGAAACAAGCATGGGTGGAGAATATTTATCAGGGATGCTTTAGAAGCAAGAAAAAGCCAACAACAAATTAAGCTTTCACAGTAAATACTGTCGGGTGCAGTCATTACCCTGAAAATATGCTGCATATACTCTGTACTGCTCCTTAGGTTTGGAAAGCAGCCAGTACTGGGTTTGAGACACAGCTTGTCATTTAATTAGCTGTGTGACTTAGGATAAGTCATGTAACCACAGTTAATCTCGGTTTTCTCATCTGCTAAATGGAAGAATAACAGTAACTAATAGAGCTGCTGTGAAGATAAAATTAGATAATGTATGCAGAGTTCTTAACACACAATAATCATTCAATAAATGTTACCTCCTATTATTCTATTACAAGGGTCATGTGTGTGGGTGTGAGGGTAATTTGGCCTTGGCATCTACTGAGTGATAGACATGATAAAGAAAATTAAAAGCTTACAATGCTACATGTCAGAGGCCCAAATAAGTAATTCAAAGTGGCTCATGTATTACTAAACAACCAGCTCCATGAATATTTGTATGCATTATTACAACACACTGAGAATCTTGCAGGGCTGGACTTCCATATATGGCTCCTCAGGCCGTGCTGCAAATGGCAGGGGCTGTCATTCCAAGATCATGATCTGAACATGCCACTGGAATTGTCCAATATACAAACTTAGCTGGAGTCTACTGGCTCTTCTCGGGAAATTCTGACTCCCAAAATCCTAGTGAATAATTGAGTGACTGTCTATCACATATAAACTTAGGAAACTTTCAGTTAGACAGGTAATCCATTCTGGAAGCTTCAGAAATAGAGCTTGGTAAGAGGGGAAGAAGGGGCTTCAGGTGGAGCCATTCAAACTCACAACATACTCTATCCCTAACTGCAGGCACCACTCACATTCAGAAACAGCAAGAAGCTCAGCCCACTGCCTGCCAGGGCATGCACAGTGGCTCAGAGATACCCAGATTACTTGGGAACAGAGGACTATGGAAACACAAGCTTTCCCTTCAGTGATTCTAAATATGTTTAGGGTGTCAAAATCTAAAGAGAATTTGATTAAAGCCAATGACTCTCGCCTGGAAAACTACACCATACTCTTAACATTCTGCACACATGTTCAAGGGCCTAGGCAGAATTGGCTCCATAGGTGAACAGGAGGACTTGTCATCTTTTTCAACCTTGATAAACAGTGTCACCAACATGTGGACATCTTGACTTCAGGCGCAGGGAACTCCCCAAAGATGGTCACCATTGGCCAGGTCTCCCAGGGCTTCTATTCTTGCACAAGTCTCCTCCCACAAGGGATCTAGGGTGGAGCAATTCATATTAACTAAAGGTAAAAGTAACACAGTGACAATTCTGGACCTAGCCTTAAAAAGATTGGTAGCTTCCATTTACCTGTTCCCTCTTGGAATACTCACTATGGGGAATTCAGAGCCAGTAGTCAGATTACCCTGCTAGATGTGTCATGTGGAGAGGCCACACGAGTTCCTGAAACTCTAGGTGGGAAGAGAAAGTCCCAGTCACCTACATCCCAAGGCAGGCCTCCAGATGCCTCCAGTCCCAGCCACCATCAAACTGCAAGGCCACCAGACATGCCAAGCCAGACCAGGAGAAGAACTGCCTAGCTGAACCTTGCTGTGAGCTGTGAGACACAAAGTTACTGAGTTAAGCCATGTAGTTCACCCCAATTGGTTGGTTACAGAAGTTGGTAATTGAAGCAAGTCCCTAACATCCCCTCAAAAAAAAAAAAAAAGGGAGGTGGAGTCTGTGAGGTGAACTCCTACAGACAGCCTACAGACAATCATAAGGTGGCTTGTATCTTTTTACTTTTTTAATTTACGTTAGGTAACATAAATTGAGAGATTACACATAAAAATCCAGATGTTTGGCTTCTGCAAAATCAAAACAGCAGTTACACTGTGACCTACCTTCCTACTTGGCAATGCTCGCAGCAGAAAAACAGGAGATAGGGCTCACTTGATTGCCTGAGGTCACTGGACCACTGCTAGGTCTCCTGGCTCTGTTAGACATGGCGCAAAACTGAGCCTCCATACCTCCTTGTGGTGCAACAGCACAAAGCACCAACTGCTCGAGTTACACCCACATGATTGCTGAATCCTAGTGGTACCTCAAATCCCCAATCCAATCACCACTGTCCCCATGTCCCCTTCTTATATTATTCAGGAGGCTCGTTACTCTTCCAACCTACTCCAGTCTACAGCTCCTAGGACAAACCATTTAACACAGATTTAAGCACATCATAGTCTCTCCTCTGACGTCTTCAGGTGACTTCCCGGTCATTACTTTATGTTGGATGCTATCACTAGGGAAACTGTGGAAGGCTACATGGCTTTCTCACTATTTCTTACAGCTGTGAATTCACAATTGTGTCAAAACAGAAAGTTTGCTTTAACCTGTAAATTTCCCTTCTTTCAAAATTTAATCTCTTTTTTATTTCCTTTGTGTGTTGGGGATGGAACCAAGGGCCTCACCTATGCTAGGCAAGTACCATATCCCAGCCTTCAAAAATAAATTTCTGTTAATTGTTTAAAAAGACTCCAGTTGCTCCCTGTCAGCTAAAGAACACTGTCCCAACTCAGCCAGACAGACTTTCAAGGGCCTCTGCATTTAGTTCCTGTTTAAAAATACTAAGTCCCTGAAATCTTCACAAATACTTTTTACATGGAGTGTACTTGCTCAGCCTAAAGCCACTGTCCTCGCCAGGCAGGGCCTCTGCATTGTCCACACACAGTTCTACTCCATCTCCACAATGCCTCTTAGCAGAAATTCATCTTACCCTATTCTACACTCCCCTATACTCTACTTACATACACCTCCAGTATGCCCCAGCCATTTGGTTTCTAAAGCATTTTTGTATATTTATGTGCAGAATAATATGACTATCTCCACTCTTATCCCAATCTCAAAGAATAAACGAGTTCAGAGAAGCTAAAGAAGATATCTAAAATCACTCAGCAGAAATGGTAGGCTCTTTCCAAAATTCCTGCCCCTTCTGCTGTACTTCAAGGCATTACTTATCTTCAGAACCACTGTTGCCTAAAAGAGCCACTAACAGAATTCAGAGTCTATTAGGTGGCCAGACTATCTTGAATTAGACTGGAGTAGAGGACAAATATTTGCATCTTATGATATCTTGAATAATGTTGCCTTCAAAAAAGAATGAGCAAACAGTTCCCTCTTGTTTTAAACACAGAATAATTATATCCTTCAGAGAGACAAAAGTCATAGTAAATGGTACAACATTTTCCATCACAGATTCCCCACTCTGACTTGCACACTAGTTGGTGAACACCACATGGAATTCTCCAAAATTTACTCTAAGAGAGGTCTGCTGAGAGCTTAGGAGTAAGAAAATATGGAATAAGTATGAGGAAAATGGGGACAAAGTCTTTTGCAAGTTAGAATTTTAGTCAGATAGGAAAAATATATATTTAATATGTTTTAAAGATAATTCACTTATAAGTTTTTAAAGTATGTAAGAAAAACATAATCAAACTTTAAGCACATTTCATAATTTATATAAAAGACTGCAGTTTGGGAATCATGAAAGAATTGAGAAAAAATAGGTCCACTGAAATTTCTCATCCATCTGATTAAATTCCTCTAGAACCTGAAACATTTCCTATTCCTCAGTCTTTTAGGTATAACATGGCTGAGGAGAACACAACTACTGTGCACACAACTTGTACCTAGCTTTATTTCATATGAACAGGAATCAAAATTTGCTCAGAGCAAGTATATCTATTAAGCAGGTGCCATCTGACACATGGAAGGAGACATCTACAGGGAGCTTTTGAGAAAGCTTGTGGTTTCCTGCTATCACATTTTTCTGGCCCCTCTTCTTAAATCAGATGTGATGCCTGGTGAAACAGAAGCTATGTTACAACCATAGGGTAACAAAAATTAAGAAAAAGATAAGAAAAACCCCTGAAATGCTGGTTTCTATATTATAGGACTGCCAAACACCAGCAGCAGTCACAGACTCCTGGGCTTTTGGTTGAAGACAAAGGAGCCCTTATTTGTTTAGGCAACTATTAATTAGCTGTTGTATTTCATGCATGAAATGCAAACCAGATTAAAACATACACCCTACCCTGAACAGTTCCTATCCTAAAACTGTCTCAAGTGACACTCTTCCATCTCTCACATCCCACGTATACATGCAAAGAAGAATATCCACCATCCCAACTAGTTTCTCCCTAAGGGTTCTGTCTCTGTGAACACCATCACTGCTCTACCCACCTGTCCACAGGAGAAATCTAACTGCCTTCCTTCCCTGCTTACTCTTGTACCACTTAAATCATAACCAACTTCCCAGGCCTGAGATTCTCTCTTCCCAGTATCTCTCAATTCCATCTTTTGCTCCATCCCCACAACCCTGTACAAGTATGGGGTGGGATCATTTCTTTGTTTTCTTTGTCACCACCAACTGCAATCCATTTTCTGTGGCACAACCATTGTGATTTTTCAGAAACACAAGGAGAAGCCCATCTTTCCTACTTGGAACTTTTCCAGGCCTCAGGCAAGCACAGTAGTACACACCAGTAATCCCAAGCACTCTGGAAAGCTGAGGCAGAATTCCAAATTCAAGCCCAGCCTGGATAAGTCAGTGACTTAGCAAGGCCCTGTCTCAAAATTAAAAATAAAAAGGACTGAAGATGCGGCCTAACTTAATTCAGCCTTCCGGAACATATAATTTATGAATTTCTTCAGCACTTCCCTATTTTGAGTTGAGAGTATCTGACACCCAGGTCTTGATACAACCCTCTTTGCACATTCAATTGTTCAGGGCAAGCTACCAACTTCTACTAAAATGCGTGGAACTTCCAGGTCAAATGCTAGTCAAAGCCTTGTTTTTCTCATACATGATTTATAGCTCTGTATTATAATCCCTGCCTTTCTTCCCTACCCCTTTTAAAAGAAAAAAAAAAGGAAGTTGAACTTAAAGACACATTGCAAAATAACATAAAGATTTAAATATAGGTATTGTAACAACTATAACTCAAATGACTACAGTGGAAAATGTTACCAACCCTGGAATCAAAACTTACCCATTTCGAGAGATGTATGGTTATTGGGCAGAAATGAAATTTAAACATAGGAAACTGAAATGATGTCAAAATTCTACCTTATGAACAAAATCCAACACCAGATAGGAAAGAGTTACAGAACTGATTTAAAATGGTTTATGTACTCATTTTGTATTTTGGAAAATTTTAGTTCTAATCACTTTCCAAGTCATTTTCCATGAATATAAAATTGTTTCCTAGCATTAATCTTGATTTTTCATCTTTTGTGACTTGTAAAATTATACATGTGTGATTTTAAAACTTTTAATGGATATTTCTTCATTTGCTGAAATGGTTCCATTTAGGTAAATCACGCCAATGCAAACAGTGGACTTCAACATTATTTTCGACACATTAATCATATTCATTTCCATATGAAGTTTATGGAATCCATCTTAGAGTGTGAGTTCAATATAACTCAGAGACATATTAGCAGAATTAAAAATAATGGAAAAAATAAAATAATATCAGCAATCATAAGAAAAGTCTTCACTGTAACCATAACTTAATGAGTTTTCTACATTCCAAGCCCTACACCAGGCATTTAACAAATACATGATTTCACTGATTTCTCATAAAATTTGGCACTATAAACCAAAATTATCTCTATAGTACAACAGAGGAAATGGGGTTTGGAGAAGTTAATAAATTTCTTCATGACTGTACCACATGGAGACATAGTATGGCAGACAACCCGTCTGTAAGATTTGAGGTTCCTGATCCTAGCACCAAACATCCGTATAACACTTACTATGTACTAGGACTGTTAAAACCACTTTACAAGTACTAACTCAGTTAATCTACATAATAACCCTACATAATGTTATTATTCCTACTGCATATTAGAAATTCAAACTCACCAAAGATGGTTCAGCCAATAAACTACAGATCCAGTATTCAAACTCAGGCTACCTCCTTGAGAGTCAGGACTCTTAATGACCAACCACCCTCTGCACAGTAACAGAAGTAACTACAGGACTTTTTCAATATGTTGGGTGTTACTGTTTGTGTCTAGATGTCTCCCCGAAAGACTCATGCAGTCATTCAATTTTTTTAGAGGTGGCTGAATCTACAGTGTATAATACTGGGATTAAAGGTGTTGGGATTAAGGCTGAGTGATTACTGCATCAGTTCGTGGACTGAATTGGCACCACCCTAAACCCAGCAGTCTGGATACAATATAAGGGACGGAGAGAAGCCTGTCTCCTCTTTTTCTCTTACTGCTTTTGCTGTCTTCTGCCACCATGAACAGTCGCCCCTTTGCCAAGTGCCACACTGCCTTGGGGACAGCCAATTATGGACTAAAATCTCTACAAACTGCGCTAAATAAACATTTCCCCTTTTAACTTTGGGTATCAGGCATTGTTTTCTCAGCAAGGAGAGAAAAGTAACTAAGACACAGGGTACTGTGATATTTTTCCATGGGTTATCTCATGATATCTTCACAGTAACTAGTAAGGCATGTGCCATTTTTATCCCTACTCTAGGGTTGGAAGTTCTGGGGCTTGAAGAAGTTAATTTAGTCACCAAATATCACAGAAGGAAATATAAAGAAACAACTTCTGCGTTTCACTACCCCATCTCCCCGATTTTTTTTTTCCTGCTGCAGAAAAACACTACGCATCAGATTTTCCAGCTCTTTAAAGTACTCAGTTCATGTAATTTAGGGTGTGACTATTCACATATAGCTTTGAGCTAATCTTCTAGGAGCCAGTACAACCACAATGCATAAAACAAAACAATGCATGCCTTCTCTATAAACTAAACATCCAACCCAGCTTGGGGAAAGCCCATCATTTTATATGAACACTTAGAGTAGTTTAGTTTTAGGAACAAAGCCCATTGTTGTTGTTTTTCTTTTTTGTACACAATACAAAACTTTACTCTGTCTTCTAGGGAAATTCTTAATGTTTTATTCCTATCCTCTAAAATGTTTCATTTAGCAAGTAAAAACAAACACTTCCCAAAAAGTATGAATCTCATTAAGGACAAGAAATGCTTTCTTTATTCATTCTTAATAAATACAATGGGAAATCCAAATAGCATTAAAGGTCACTTTAGAAATGGAATAAAATAGCAACACAGCAAAATAAATTGATAAATCATAGTCCCACATATCAACTCTATCCCAATTAAAGAACACTGGTTTGTATGTTTCATTGAGTTCTGGCTTGAGCACAGGCAACATTAATAAAAGAGCACAAGGCCATAGATTTAATTATATTAGAAACAAACAATAAAAATCATATATTTTAAACCCTCAATAACAAGAAAAGTCAGTAATAGTTGTTAAACTTTGTTATGTTAGATATAAATATTTAATGTAAATAGGTAAGAGAAAACTCAAAGATTGTCTTTCAATTATTCTTTCATTTATGGAATAAATAAAAATGTATACACTGTCTGTGTCAGACCCTGGTAAAACCTCTGAGAATGAAATGGTGAACAAAATAGCTACAGGTCCTTGTTTCAGGAGTTGAGAACCAGACATGGAACATATGATGCATGTAAGATAACTAGCAGATAACTACATATGATGCATGTAAGATAAGTAGCAGTAAGGAAAAAAAAATGAGGAAACCATAAAATTACACAGCACTCTAAATCCGATGTAGGGTCAAGAAGCCAGCTTTAAACTGTAGCTAAAGAATTAGTAGAAAGTAAACAGAAGAATGATAGGTAAATGTTCAGGATAGTAGGAAAAATGTTTATAGAGACTTGGAGTGGAAAGATGAGCTACAAAGAGACATTTTTGGTGGGAGGCAAGAGTTCCCAAATCTATTTCTAGTTCAACCACTAACTTTGGTAAGCCCCTTCACCTTTCTGGGCCTCAGTTTCCTCCATAGCTCTAAGAGGGTTCCCTGAAATAACAATTTTCCCCAAGCATTACCACAAGGGTAGTTCAGATACCAAAGGTCTGGTCTCATCTTTCTAAGAGTCATGGCACTGGTAACCATGGCCAATTTCCCCAGCAGCAAGGCCTGCAGCACCCCACTCCTCAATTCATGCCAGGCTGCTCCACTGAAAGGCCAGCCTGGACGAGTGGCAGCCCTCCTCCTTCCTGGGAAGTTTGCCTGCAGAATCCTGGACCTGGAAACTTATGACATGTCAAGGCTGCCCAAGAAGAGGCCAGTTAATTGACATGAGGAATAGATTATGTCAGTGGATAAAATGACTGGGCTTCATCTGAGTTCCAGTAGACCACGCACTAGAGGCCTAAAGACAAGACAACGCTGAGAGATGGTTCTCAATAGGAGATGAAGCACTGGCCAGCCAGGTTGAGACCTGTGCACCAACTCTGTGGGACTCTAGAACATCGCAGGAAATGCAAAATGCATCCTAAAGGAAGGGAGCTGGTTGAAATTCCCAAAGTACATTCTTGAGTAATAAAAGACGGTCCCTACAGTGCTTTCTAGAAAGGGTTCATTGCAGGGCCTTGATGTGCTATATGGCATGATGCAAATTTGGGGCTGAGCCAAATTGCTCAGGGATACGGAAGAGAGGTTGCCAGGCCCTGGCACCTTCTGTCCCTGTGCACTAAGTCCAACTAGAGGTTGAACACAGATTTAACACTGGTGTGAAAATGCACCCAAATGTCAGTCTACATCTGAACCCCACAGGCCTCAACTGGCCACAGATTCCTGCCCTCTTTTCTCCCATTAACACTATTTAGTAGGGTAACACCTTAACCAGATATGTCTCCTCCCACTCATCAAGTCCTTGAGGGAAGAAATTGTGCCATGTTTATCACTGTAACCCAGTTGATAGCGGGATGTAACATGTAATAAATTAGTTCTATTTTCTATAGTTAAAATATTATTCAGGCTACGCAAAAAGCTTAAAATTCAGGTCTACCAACATCATTTAGACTGCAGGCAACCATTAATATCCATATATAAAGTTACTTTAGCTCTTCAAAGTTTCAGTATGAAATGTTTGTGGAAAAGAAGTTTAAGTAAAATGTTATACATCTACAGACCAACTCTGCACATTCAAAGAGAAATGTAATCAACTACATATATGAAATAATCAAATGAATTGCAATCATGGGTGGGGCAACTAATTCAGTTTCAAAACCTGGAAGGTCCTTAAAAATTATCTAACCCACTAGCATTGTTTTCTAAAGAAAGAAAAGGTTTGAGCTCAGTATGGTGAGCATTATTATTTGTCCCTACCTAAGGACAAAGCTATGACCTAACCTCCAAATTAATTCTTAGACCATTGCTTTCCCTCCACTGAACTGGGCTGCTACTTGAATTAATCAGATGTTACTCCTTTAGCTAGAAATCTATTACATATCGGGTTTCTCATATAAGAGAAACCATGTGACATTTAAGCTTTTCAGTCTGACTTACTTCATTAAACATTTCGGTCTCAAGGTACATCCAGTTTTCCTACATCAAGCTAACAATCTGGGTGGGCTACACAACCATTCATAGTGAGTAGAAGACCAAGTCTTTACAAACCCCCACAGGATCTGCCTCTGCCCAGCTCTCATTTCTCCTCTGACCCCATCTGCCATTCCCATTCCTTCCCACTTTGCTCAGCTGGTCCACTGAGCAGTTGTCATGCTCTTCATACCCCAGCATGACCCTATCCAGCGACAATGTACTTAACCTGGTTTCAGTCATCTATGTTTTCCCCCAGACACCACCATGGCCCACTCATATCTCCTGCAGGCCCTTCCTCAAATGACACTTTCTGAGCAATGCCTGTCTTCTCCACACAGTTGCAATTTACAATTCACTCCGAATATACCCATACTTTATCTTCCTCTCTTTAGCCCTTTCAGCATCT
This sequence comes from Dolichotis patagonum, assembly GCA_004027295.1. Lineage (NCBI taxonomy): Eukaryota > Metazoa > Chordata > Mammalia > Rodentia > Caviidae > Dolichotis > Dolichotis patagonum. The sequence continues at coordinate 15,275 of PVJX010005845.1, forward strand.
AAGTGCTTTGCTCATTTATGTATTTATTTCCACCAATCTACACCCCCAGGTAAGCTCTACAAGCACCAAGATTTTTAAAGGTTTGCTTCCCCAGAACAGTGCCTGGCCCATAGTAAAGTTTCAATAAACATTAGTTCAATGACTATTTCCATGGATTGATGGATAGAGTTCAAAAGTGGCCTGCATCCAGAGAATTCAAGAGCTGTGAAATGTCTGATAGTGTCTGGCAGCTCCTGGGACACAGCATGTGGCATGGGTGTCATCTACTATCACTATGTGCCCACTCCTGAACTGACACTCACTGATACCCTGCAGAAAAGTCAGTAACTAAGAATGAAGTGACAGACTTGATGGAGGTTTATGACACTGGGCTGCAGAGCAAATCTGCAAGGCAATACATTGTTTATCAGAAACAAATTCATACATGTGCAGAAGCACAATCACTTCTGAAAAGCTTCCCTGTGCCCTTCAGTTGAAGCTGGGTTGCACAGACTTGACAAAACCAAGAAGAAGCCAGCTTTCAAAATCTTTCTGGTGTGAGCCAACATTTGCCATTAAGCCTGAATGGCTGGCACAGCTGAACCTCCATGCATCATTCTAAATATAAAACACGAAGCTTCAATTATGACTTAATGACAGATACATAAAGGAAGATACTAACAGTGGCCAGAAACAAGGCAGTAGGAACCAAGTGTAGATATTAAAACTATATAATAATTGGCCAAGCCATCAAGGGGAAAAAATTAATAACATTTAGCTAGTCCCAAACTTACATAAGCAGTTTATGTTCTTTCATGTTTAAGAACCCAATAAAAGTTTGAATCCAGGCTCTATCTCACCCCTCCAGTACCTGAAATAGCAAAAACATCCACAATGAATAACCTGTCCAAGCTTGAGAAACACATGCCAATCCTAATTGACCAAAAAGAAATACCATAGATCATTGAATAATTTGCTAATTTCCAGTCTAATTCAGTGCTTTACAGTGCAATACACATAAAAGTTAAAAAGCGGAAAAGTTTCTCATGCCCAGTTTTAGCAGCCCCACTCATGCACTGGGACAGCTACCCAACCCAACTGCCCACAATGCATCTCTTCACCAACACAAATACCCTGTCACACTTTCATTTACGTGCTAGAGAAAGCGGGATGGTCTCAACAAATTGTAAAAGACAGGGACTTTTTTGAAATGCATTAATTTCACATGGTACCTTTAAAAAAGAAAAGAAAAGAAAAAGTTATAGAGATGAATTGTTGAAAATATTACTGCAATGGTAACTTACTGAACAGTATTCTAAGTTTTCATGGTTAACTCTAAGATGGGTACAGCTCCACTCTCAAGCAGCTGTGCATGTGTTGCTTTCCATCTGGAGAATCTTCCAGTTTACTAATGGCACACTGCTGGAGAATCACTTGGGATCATTCAAAACCATTAAAACTATTAACTCTGACTTGAGCCAACTGTAATAAACAAGTGTCATCCCAACAGGAAATAAATTAACTGGTTTTCAAAGTCATTTAAGCAAACACTCAAAAGTCAAGGGTGCCTCACAAGAGGTTTCTCATAGAATTGTTCTGCTGATTCTGCCCCATTTTTATCAGACATCACTAGAAATATCTGGAAAAAGAATCATATTTAAATGGAGTAACTTTCAGCTGGTTCAAGAAACCAACTGAGAGTCCCTAAATATTGGCCAAGTCTCTGGCTGCCTCACACATAGCAACAGCAGGTGCATGATAAACATTTGGAAAACTAATATGGAATAAATCCAGCTCCACCTACATAAAGGCAAGTTTCTGTTCTGGAAATTCTACACCATAAACACTGACACATCAAAGAAAAGGGCACAGACAGTTAGTGTGATGTTGTATATGTTTTTGCCAAGTCCAAGGAACATACTCATTTCAAAATGTGGCCAATGCCAGGTATTTGTTAATGATAAGAATACATCTTAAACATTTCATTTCCCAAATGAAATCATTCTCATCTTTGAATAGTTCTCTCTGATATTACCCTGAAAGAAGTCACTTTTAATACATTCCATTCTTACTCTACTTGGCCTCCAGATTTAATCACTTTCTACATTCAACCATCTGAGACCTGGCTTTAGTTGCCTTCAACCCTGACCATATATATATATACACGTACATGCTAAGGATATCCATATACATACATACATACATACATACTAAGGATATGTATACATATCCTTACATACATACATACTACATACATACTAAAGATCAAACTCTGGACCTCATGTTTGCCAGGTTGGTGCTTATGTCACTGAGCTAAATCCCCAGCCCAGCCCTGACCTTATTGTTTCTTCCTTTTGCCACAATTGTTTCTTGCCCTGATGCTCTATTAAATACTTAGGTTTTGGAGGGCAAAACCTCTCTGCCATAGGTACAGTAGATGCTTAATAAATAATGAAAGAATCTGTTTTGGACGTAATTCTTTCAAAGCCTCCAACTAGTCTAGAAGCTTAAACACCAAACATACTGAAAAATTAAATCATATATACAATGAAATCACTGCATGTTATTAATGTGAACATTCAATGCTTTTATTTTCCTACTCAGAAGACCAGGCCAATCAAAAGAAATGAGCTTTCCTGAACAGGTGATCTAAGAGCATAATGAGGTAATTTCCTTCAAAGATGATGAGGATTTCAGGATTCTCTGGAATGCACACCTACCTATTAATGTGCCATTACTAATAGTCCCCTTTACATAGAAACAACACTGAACATTTCAAAACTTCAAGCAACACCACACTAAGTACTCAGGTATCAACATAATCTCAACCTGATGGTCTCAGTGCTTATTTAGGTGTACTGAAATAGGACACTGAGCACAACAGATAAAGAGATATTTCTAAATATTTAACTATTCCTATACTTATAATCTCAAAGTCTTATGCAATATTTGTACAAGCATCTAGATAGACAGACAGACAGACAGACAGACAGATAAAATGAATGAGAGAATAAAAGGGTAAGTTTTACTCCCTAAACTAGTGTTGTCGAATTTAGAAAATAAAGATTTAGGATTCCTAGTTAAATTTAAATTTCAGCCAACAATATTTTTGCCTAAATATGCCATGAAGCACTTGCAATGTATACTAGAGATGATTCTCCACCAGAAACTCAAATTTAACTAGACATTTAATACTTTTTTTCTGGAAAACTAATCCTTAGACCAGAAATTCTAGCACTGAGTCTGCAGTTTTTAAAAAGACAAACACATAGCAACAAATATTTTATAAAAATATACCTTTCAGGAAGAACAGACAGTAAGAAAATAACATTAAAGAACATTGTGTAAAGCTAAATATAATGCTGGTAAGAAAAACAGCTGAGTTAAGATACATTGAGGACTAACTAGGTACTGTGTCAAACTCTGAGCATATAATCTCATTTAATTCTTAACCCATTCTTATGAGGCAGGCCCCACCACCACCATCATCATCATCGTCCCTACAGGAAGTCAATGTACTCATAGAACAACTTGGTCAATCTCACAGTTAGTAGTAGGGCAAAGAAACAAACCCAGGCAAGCTGAACAAAGGTCTTAAATGTTTAATCACTATCTCATTTTATGGGTGAAGAAAAAGTAAACCCTAGTAATCTACCCAAACTCACAGCTACTAATCAGTGTAGCTGGGATTCAAACCTCGGACATTCTGAACCCAGAGCATTAGCCCCAACCATCTCTTGCCTCTCCCACTCATGCAAAATGAGCTGCTTCCCCTGTGATAAGTTAGAGTGCTTCATTTTATAGAAAAAGGCTTGAATCTAGAATGGTTTCCTAGGAATTTTTATCAGATCTATTCAGCTAACTTTTGACTCGATATTTTTATAGATGATTCTGGGTTGGAGAACACGGGAAAGTTTTCTGTTTAGGGGAGGAACTGGTTGTTACTGCCATGTTTGCACCAAAACATGTCTTTCCAATATGCTACATATCTAATATCTATCAGTGAATTCTTGCTCCTGGACATGAATTCCAAACACTGGCAATAATCTGGCACATAGAAATGAAGGCCAGTTTGAATTCCTGGATTTAGAATTATACACCCAAGATTATACCATGTAAAACATCAGAATTCACAAAACAAGTAAAAATATCTGGAACTTTACCTGGAGCAGACTGACCTACAGGAATGCTCAAATCCCTTATTTTAGGTGCTTACCTATCTCTGGAATGAAGATAGACATATTTAATTAGTGTGTGAGTGCATACACATCTATGCAAATGCATAAGCATATTTAATAAAAAGCAAAGGCCTTAAGGCTTATCTGTTTTTTAGCTTTATCCTCTAAAACTTACCAGAGGGAGCAGAGTATGTTAGTTAGCAGACTATAAAGTAGCTGTAAGAAAGGAGTGAGGGTTTGTAGATATGATGGACCCTTAGAATCTGTCTCATTTACCTCATAAAGAATGCATAGTCAAGTACTGTATAATTATCTGCTTGTATCTGTACTTAGAGTAGGGTTCCCCACCAGCAAGGTCTTGGTCTGCTTCATTCACCATGTGTTTCCCAGGTGCATGCTTCAGAACAGGTACCTTTGTGATAAATTAATAAATGAATAAGAAATCACTTAACTATCACCCAGAAGCAGTGTGAACACAGCCTTATTTTTGCCCTCACTGCCCTTGAAATCTGTGGCCAAGATTTTTACTCTTTTGCAATAGCAAACTATCTTCAGGGCTGCAAAGCGCCTGTGTATCATCATTTCTCACAAAGACAGTTCAGCTAGAATCATCCTAACTGGCCTCTGGGACACCAGATTTGGCCACCCTCCAAACCTCTCTTCATCTGGCAACCAAAGAGCGGTTCCTCTGTGTAAAGCAGTCATGCTCCCTGGTGCCTCGCCCATGTTCACAGATGCCACACTATGCTGGGTTCCACCTGGAATATTTTCCTCTCATTTGCATCGCAGTGATCTTACTACTTTTCCTTTGTCCCTTCAGAACTGACCTTTCCATCTTTTGGCCTTAATGGAAAAATTACAGATCTAGCACGGTATTTATGTCACTTTGAGTTACAAGAAGGCATAGTTCATGACTTTGGGGCCAATCATGTTATCATTAGCATAGTGTCTGGCATGCTGTAGATAATTCAATAATCACATGCTAGATGTATAAATAGGCTACAAACAGTAAAAGCAAACCATTGTTGATCTGGTCACTTCTTGATATGTTACTCCACTGGAGGAAAATTGTCGAGACCCATTCATTAAGTTCTATCTATATAGGCTCAATCAACCAGAAAAAAATACTAAATTGAAGGTCATTGGTATATTCAGCTATCACTGCTGCTGTTTAAGTGAGCACCTGCTGACCAAGAAACATCACCTAATATTCCTGACTTGTAATTGAGCTTGAGGTATCAAAAACCAAATGACCCAAAACCAAAGAACCAAAGAAAAGGACCTCAGGGAGAAGTACTTCTGAGATAGAAAATAAGTTTCCTCTCTTGTCTCTATGATGAGAAAGGCCCAAAGCTCCTCCTAGACTCATGGAAAAGGGAGAAGGGACAATTCACAATATTGAGCAAAGCAAAGGAGCCTCAGAGTCCCACGGTCACCCCTGATCTAGTCTAGTCCTTACTCTTCACTGTACACAGAAACAGAGCCTTCATAAATGGTGAAGCTGGGGTCATGGAATGAGTCAGTGGTATAGCTGTGCCCGAACACAGATTTCCAATGTATTAATTCATTCATTCACTTCTTCAACATTTACTGAGCAATTACTAGCTGCAGTATATGCTATTTTCCAGCATAAGATACTATTATAGTTATCAGCCTTGTGAAAGTTAGTTTTTAATGCCTATCCCATAGTTCCTCTTATAACTTCATATCTCCCAGTCCTACCTCCTCTTAATTAATAAACACCTATTTTCTTATATTTAGTGATGATTCCTAGATAACTGTAAAATTTAACCCTTATACAAACAATTCAACCAGTCTGTAACTCTTCATTTCCCCCTCCTTATTCTATTTATGAAAACTTTTAAATCTCATTTAATTTTTTAAAATGCCACACTGACATCTGGAAATATTTTCATCCCAAAGCCTCAATTCAAATGACTTATAATGATGTTAGGAGAAAACGTTAAGTCTGCAAGAGCATACTGATATTATAACGCAAAAGTTTCAGAGGTTGAACAATCTCAACTCATAGTTGGAATCTTGAATCAATGCTTAATATTTTTTCTATAATAAGAAAATTCTATGTTTATCTCTAATCCTAACTCTACAACTAAAAGTTAAACTTAATTCATTGCATCATGAAAGACAACAACAAAGAACCTGTCACCACCTTACACCAAATATTCTAGTATATGTGATTTTGGTCTGCAATTCTTCTGTTTAATCTTGTTCTTCATTTTAAAAATGAGCAATTAATTAGCAAGAAAATTAACCAAGAAAAATGATTGCTCAAGTTAACCAGGAAAAGTGATTGCTCTGAAATCTTAAAATACTTTAGTCAATACTTTTTCAGAGAAAATAAATGACCCATGATGGAAATATTTGCATATCTATAATTTTCACTAAAGAGTTTCTATTTTCACTCTGTGTGGTAAACATATGATTTTTCAAATTCACATTGGTTTGCAAAATTCCAAGGCACCAAGAGTAGCACTTATTTACATAAAGTAAAAAGATACATTCTGGTCTTATTCTAAACAGGACACCAGCAAACAAAACTAATACTGTGAACAAACAAATCTTAGCTAAAACTCACTGAAATAATCCAAATGGTTTCCATTCCAGGGAAAAGAGTAACTCAGCAGTCTGCATATGGTTGCTTTTTCTAAATACACAAAATAAGCAAAAACACCACCAGAGGAAAGTGCAAATGCTGAACCCTTTCTATTTCTATTTTCACAGGACTGCAATTCAATCAATAGCACCAAACAGGGCTTTGCCATCCTTTCTGCCCTCTTCCAGGTGGCTTCCAGTGTCCCACCCAGAAGACCAGAGAACACAGGATAAAGTTTATAGAACCATCACTCAAACTACAAGGCAAGAGACAAGAAAGTCTGAGCCCCAGCCTCTGACTGCTTCAACAAGGAGTGGAAAGTCAGCAACCTAAAACGCTGAAGGTGTCTAGCATTCAAAATGCTAGAATATAACATTCAGAATGCTAGAATATAGGTGCTATCAGAGATAGCACCTATATTCTAAACAAGAAAAACAAGAAGGACAGAGCTAAGAATTTCTCAAAGAATAAAAAGATCTGAAAAAAATAGTAAATAAATCAGAAACTTTCACCTAATAGCAGTAACAGTCTGGAGTTGGCAAGACTGTTGAGAAAAATATTCTATATTAGGAAACTTACTTAAGGGAAGTATTCAAAACTATTCACCCAGAGTAGTAGACAGTCCAAAGTGCAAAACCATGAGTGAGGAAAGTCTGTCTGGGGTTATTACAGGGCATATGAGAGCATCCTCAGCACTAAATTAACTTTAAAGAATAACAGAAAAAGAAAAATGAAAATTGCCTTTTGAAGTTCAAGACAGAGAATTTATTTCCAAATACTAACCCTAATCCTTTCCTCCTAAAAGGAAAATAATTATTCAAGAAAAACAGCAAAATGAGGAAGTGGTATTCTTTTACAATTTATGTTAATCCCCACCAGCTGTAATTTAAGAAATCTGGTGACATCAGCATTTATATCTGAGCCAGCAAGAATGACAGAAGTTCAACTGCAGAATCATCTGACAGGAGGAAAAGAAACCTGGGGGTGACTGGAAAACACATTGGGAAACATGGAAAACTAATTCACTTTGCAGTGAATCACTTCTACAGCTTCAAACACCAACAACGCCAAAAATAACAGTAAAAAGTGGAAAAGGAAGCATAAGCACTCTAACCTAATCAAATGATCTAGTGGAAGTTCTGAAAAAATGTCCAGTGAAACAAGTGAACTGGACATTTCTGAAAACAAAGAGCAGTCCAGCCATTTATGAACAAGAGTCAGAGTTTAAATATTAAACAAAGATTAACAATAAAAAGATTAACACCTTTTTTTTAAAAAGTGTCATACAAAAAGCTATAATCTGAGTTACATTGGCTTCCATTTATATTACCTTCTTGAAGAGAGCACAGAGTCAATTCCATGGTCTCCTTTTCATAACAAGAAAAAGCAGCTCATGGGAAAAACACTTACGTGTGTTTAAGGTGTCCCATTTGAGTTCATGGATGGATGACAAATAGATCTGAATTCCCGGCATGAAGGCCAACCATTAGCTTGTATTCATGTCAAAATCAAAGCAAGAAGAAAACCACACCGAACTTCTCTGACCAAGCCACATACAGAAGAGAGATGAAAACACTCACCAGGGCCGCCTCGGCCCTTTGGGGGAACATTGAGCCCACTCAACCAGCTCAGAAAGGAGATTATTACGGAGATGTGATTGCAGCCACTCTGCCACACGCTTACATGCCCCTTCTCTCAACACGAGGAAGACCAAATTAGAGATACAGTGATAATTAATAGGATCCTTGGCAGTAGGAGCTGGCTTCCTTAGCAAACCAGTAATTGCTGCCTACTTAAAATGACAGAGAATTCAGCCAGGCAGAAGGGAGGTGCCAATGATGGTAATCATAAAGGTAAAACAGACTTTACATCAACAGGTTACTTGGCTCCCATTCAAAACTACCTCCATACCTAGACTCAGTGAATAATGACAGCAAACAAATTCAACACCTTACAGAGGAGGAAAGAGATCAATACTCCCCCCAAGGAAAGGATACACAGAAACTTCATGATAATACATGGAGCTCCCCTCCACAAATCCTCTAACCCCCAAAATATCATCAATTACTAATTAGATAATAAAAATAATAATCAATATGTACAAGATACTTACATTGGAAAAGAAAATGATTACTGTGATAGATTAGAACATACCACTATTGTGTGGAATGTCATTAACAGCACCCACAGATATCCTTTATGTCCTTATTCTGAAACTAAAATAATTTTGTTTGTAAACCCTCCAGAAAAGAAAAGGCAGGTAGCTGAGGAGTTGTTTACAAAAACAACTGAAGATTGTTGGCAAGAGCAGAGCATGGTGCCTCCAGTTTATACCTCCAATCCCAGGAAATAAGGCAGCACAACTTACTAAATTGGTCACCTAACCCTCATCTAGACAATACTGCCAGAAAGCCAATGCCCACGACCCACTGGCAGCAACAAGCAAACCAAGGTACCTCTAACATCTTTAAATGCCCAGAGACACAGAGGGATAAAATCTTCTGCCATGAAGAGATATCTGTATAGATAAACTAGGGCAGGAGGCACATAGTTTCTAAGTGAGTTATGCTGCCCCAAACTCTTCATAAAACCAACTCCATAGGTAAAGACTTGTGGGTTTTTTTCCCCCTGAGGAAAGCCCTGGCTCACTGATAGTTCTGAAAAGAATTCCCTGATGGTTCTCCAACAAGAATCATGACAAGGCTATGGGGATTTGATCTGGTTTACAACACAACACACACTAACTGTCCATACTGATAGTCTTACAGAAATCGTCAACATTTCTCAGTCTCATGCGGGTTAAACATACATTAGAGATAATGAATCAGGAACAGAAGCAATGGAAGCACAGGGTCTTTGCTTCCCTTGGTATTTATGAGAATGAAGTCCTTCCTTTTAAAATTGTTAGTGTTTTTCTTGTTCTACTAATTAAGAATAAGAATGCTTCTACTTTATTCTGTGAATCTCTAACTCATCACTGATGGAACCCACTAAGTATATGGCTCACCATTAAAACCATCAACTAGGATTTTTATACCTTCTTCCTCTCTGTTAGGTCATTATATCCTTTTATTGAAAATAGTTAACTCAATACGTTGCAGTGACTAATGCTCTTAACACCCACATGTCAAGGCAGAAGTTATGCTCATTACACAACATTATAGTGTTTCAAGAACTCTGGCATGTCAAAGATAAACATCCCAGAATGGAACAGCCTGGCTACAACCTTATGAAGACACACAAGAAAAGTAATTAACAAGTCAGGTTAGGAGGGGAAAGAAGCAGAAAAAGAGAAGAGAGATGAGTTGAAAACATTAAGGTGCTAGAAGCTACATGTTCTGTGGTAGAACACATGGATGGGGATGTAGACAAGACTTCTTAACATCACGAGGTAGCAACAGTCAAATATATGGTAATTGAGTCAGGCATTGTGGTACTCTGCCTATAGTCCCTGCTACTGGGGCAACCGAGGGGCTGAGGTAGGAGGATCACCTGAACCTACCAATTCATCACCAGTTTGCTGGGCAACCAAGTGATATCTTGTCTCATATTTAAAAAGAGAGAGAGAGAGACAGAGAGAGATCTTTAATAAGGAATGACAAAAACATACAACTTACACACCACGCCCTTGGGAAAGATCCCATCTTTTGCTACCTTTCTTGGAGCCTTCACAGTCTATCTCCTTCCCTTCTTCTGAAACAGCTTTGAAAACAAAGGACTATACAGACAGGCATGCTGTGAGCACCTTTAATAGATGTACCTATTTACTTTGGATTCAAATATTCAGCCACACCCTGAGTTCTTTGTCTTTACTTAATCAGAAACCTAGTCCTCTTGCCATTCCAAAATCAACATGACTTGTTGATGATCACTCCATGATCACTTCCAATCCTGCCTCTCCCTCTGAACCCCAATATACCTGGTAGCCACCACATCTTGGGGATGAAAAGAGTGAGCTCTTAAACTGGACAGTCTTTGCTTCAAATCTCGATTTCATCCTTATTGGAATAATTTAAAATACTGAAGTGACAGAAGACAGGCAAGTTCATCTCCTCACCTATAAAAGGGACCCTACAAACCTCATATTAGAATTACATTATGTAATGAATTTTAAATGTTTCACCTCACACCTGGTGGATAGTAGATGCCTTAGTATGTTTAACGTGCCCCCAGCTCTGAATTATTCACTGCTGCTCTTTTGGCTTCTTGACATTTCTAACACTGAAAAAATTACACAAGTACTTTCCTTATTACAGGACTAAGACAGACAGACACATACACATGTGTGTGCATACTGCATCACAAATCATTCTTTTTATAGTATTCAAGGAAACTATACGTAAACACAAAAGGTCAGCCAAAGCACAATACACAAGACAGTGTGTAAGGAGAGCTTAAAAATGCTTCACGCTGCTGACGCTACTATTACTGCTCCTCTTTGTGTTTTCTATCTTTTATTAAATTATGTGGTCTGTTTGTTCTACAACTTGAAATGGCCACAGAACACAATTCCCTCCCTCTTTTGAAAAGAATTGTAAGTACTCCTAATAGGTACTCAGGTAATGTTTACAAGGACAACTACGCTGATGACTATAATATGATCATTTCTGATACACAAAGAAACCAAAATCGTCACCTTTAAACTCTAGGCCCTTACATATACACCTCACAACTGCCTGCACCACAATTTCTAAGCCACGCATCTGTTTTCTGTTGGGAGTCTTCATGATTCCTGGGTCTCTTTTCCCAGGTTCTCACACTCACATTCCACTTCCTAAATAAAGCACAACAGAAATCATATCAAAATAAAAAGAACTAAATATAAACAGGGAAGCCCCAGTCATTTTCAGATTAAAAAATCTGAAAGTGAGGACAGTTTTTATTGGCAAACAACTGAGTAAAAACAGAAGATCAGGCTCCTAGAAAACTTTTTATTAATGTGGCTTCATATGTGATCTATCATATGTTGATCATACCGTGTTTAAAATGTTCTCCCCAGTAAGTAAGTTTTTATACAGAAAAACAACTGCTAGAGAAATATAGCTGCAAGAAACAATTTTTAAAGCAGGCAACTCCCAATACCCATAGATTTCTCCATTTTCGAATTTACTTACTTGCCAACATCTATTTGCAATTCCAAACATCAACAGTGGAAGCGTTTTCACAGTCAAATGTGGACACTCACAGATAGCCAGAAAGTTGAGCAGCCCACTGTGTATGTTTCCAGTGGAGGTCAAGCAAGGGGGTGATGGTTGCCTTTTAATTTCAGTGCTCATAGCATACTGTAAACAAGGGTCCTTTTTTGTGGTTTCTTTCTGCATTTCTTTGTGTTTTGTTGGCAGCTCCACCATTTAAAGGGTGCCTATGCACAGTGCTGAAGTGATTTCTAGAGAGTCCAAGTGTAGCAAGACTGTGATGTGTCTTATGGAGAAAACACTGTGCTAAGATAAACATCATTCAAATGAGACTGTAATACCAAGTGAAAAAAAAGAGACACGGAAGGGTGAATATGACATGATTTCTCTTGAGAGGTCCAAAATATAAATAACATAAAAGGCAAAATAAAAGAGAAATTACAGGAAAGAGGACTTTGTGGAATGGAAGGGAACCTAGGAAAGAGGGAAAAGGGGAGGGGAAGTCAAAATTATTAAGATGTGTTATGTACATGCACCAATTCCTCAAAATGAAAGTAATCATTATGTATCACAAACATACCAATAAAAACAATCATTCAGACCCAGTTAGAGTGCTTCAGTTTTAATAAATCAATAATATAGTATATTAAATAAACTGTTTAAGCAGAACAGTTATCCACTGATTAGTTGACAAAAATGCTGTCATCAGAGGCTCCCAGGAACCTGGCTACTATTTCTCTAGTAGCAGTGGTTCAGTAAGCACTAATTTAACGACCACAGAACATTAGTAACCAGAACTGACTGTTGTTTTATGACATTACTTACTACCACTGGTAGTAACAACCATCAACTTACTGTATCGAGGACTTAAATACACCAGTCATTTCTATATGTTGTCTTCTTAGAATTTTCACAACTGTGCCAAAAAGGAAATTCTATGATAGGCCACAGTTTTTAGGTTAGGATACTGAGGCTCAGAAAAATTAACAAGAACCCATAGCTAGTAAGAGGAAAGGTTGAGATCATTTTTGTACATCCTCCTGAAAGGGTTTAGAAGAGTCCCCCAAAGTTGCTGGCCCATTTCACACACTAAAGACTGCGTCCATCCTCTTCATTCTTTAGTCAATAAAAATTTACTGGACATTCAGCATCCTAGATAGTCGAGATACACAGAAAGCTAACAAATTCCCTGTTCCCATGGGGACTGACAGTAAAATAAGTATTACCAGTTGGTTTATTTATAACAAGAAGATGCTTGATTTCTTAAAATATACATTATTTTTAAGTAATGCTTTCAAATTAAGTGGCAGCTCAAGCCATTTTTCAATGAATGCCATTTAAAACATGGTCCTTTTCCAGAGTAGCTGATATGATGATCAAATGGGCTTTTTACTCCCCCAGAAAGAACTCATCTGGCCCTTGATGATATGATCAACACTAAGCAGTCACCCAGTTGCAATGGGAGACAGTAGGTCCACTTAGATACTTTGTGCTCAACTTTTGTCTCCTGGCTCTAAAGAAGGTTCAGTAAATACTTATCAAACATCATGTCACTTGAGAGCCAAGTAAATTTGCCCTAGGACGCTACAAATGGTACCTTCACCATGACTCTGTGAAAATAAGATTAATAAGCAAATCTTATCATCCCCCCAAATAAATGCCCAAGGAACCTAACACTGAAGACATCCAAAGCCACCCCTTCCATGTCTGTGGCTGGCTCCACCCCTAGATCTGAGCTGTTTCTCCATTCCAGCCTATACAGCCATGTCACTCCATTCTCTCAATGAGGGTCCAGAATTCATTAATCCATGAGGCTAGAGCTCTTCTCAGTCTCCACTCTTCTGCGCTCAGAACACCTTCACACACAGTGGCTCCACAGGAAAGCACCCACCTCTACATATCTTTAGCTTCAGTGTACCTGTTTCCTCTAATCTCATGGGAAGAAGGAAACATTTGTGTTTTGTTTCGTTTTGTTTTTCCTGTTTCCTTATAAAACTCAGGACTGGAACTACTTCACCAAGAGACAAGTTTGGATTAGTTCTAATACCAGAGAGAAGATGAAATTATCTGAACAATGCTGCCTTGAGAATCCTGTATGCCCATCTAAATGTATGCATGGATTCTAGTAGAAACTCCATTCCACTAACTGGCAATGAAATTCACCCTCATTCATACCCACACACCATTAAGAGTTGGAAGTGGTCTGGAAGATTCTTGAGCTGCTCCTATGCTAGGATCTGTTTGAAAGCTTGCTGCATAAACAACCAAGAATTTGAGAACTGTCTGTTCAGTTGGTGTGTTTTAAACTCTGGAGAATCCAGTAGTTATCTGTGTACTTAACAGCAACAAAGCAATGGGAGAGTCAACAACAGCTACGCACAGAAATGTTACCGTGATTAACCATATCTTCAATTCTTATGCAAACTCCTAATTCTAATAGAAGTGGCACCCGTAGTAGCACAAAACTGCAGTGGTCAGCAAAGATGTGCAACAAATGCAGTATAGTAGTAAGAGTCCCAGATGTGGTCACACCTGCAGCAGCTGGCATCCACTGCATCTCTAGAACAAATTTATTCACTGCATCTTCACAGAAAGAGGATGAGGCAGGCACCTGGCTGTCCTGGTAATAGGACTCAGCTGCAACTGACAAAGGCATCCACACACAGGCGAGCTACGATGAAATCTGTTCCCTACAGAGCCAGTTACTATCCAGGCTAATCCCTTTCTGTTTCAGGAGCAAAACTTCATGATGACGAAGACAAGACAACAATCACGTAGGTGGGGATGAGGGGGATCTTAAAACTTAGACTCTAGTCTCCTAAATAGCCAATACCAAGTGGAAATACTAGAAGAATAGACAGATCTAATGATCCTGAGGTTCAAGAATGCAGGGCCTTGTGAGTTGTAGTGGACAAAGGTGTCTGCACTTAGAGCCTGTGGTGTTTAAAGCACAAATACAAAGATGAGGCTGCAGCATGGCAGTTAGCAGTCACACTTCTCCTGCTGGAGAAGACAGTGGTGCTGAACTGCTTTATGCCATGGCATTGGGCAATGCCAATTAGTGCATCTTATTATTCATTTCTCCACCCAGCTACAGTCTATTATTATGATGAAAGGAAACATAGTGATAAAGACAAAGACTGTGCTGGACACAAAAGTTAACGCCTTGCATACAAATAGCTCCTGCTGTCCTTAAATACCTCCCTCTCTGCAGTCCCATCATTTCCCACTATTTGACCTGTAACAACCCTAAAAGACCCTGATGCTGATTATCCAACTTGACCACTACTGAGGCCCTTTTCTCTTCTGAGTCTTTGTGTCTTCCTGCTGACTGCCTCTGAGTTATTCCCTCTCTTTTATTATGGTGTATAAAACTAAAAATTCACTTCAAGTCAAAAGCCTCATTGATACCATGGATATGAAGGTAATCAGAACAAGTCAACTGAGAATCAGATTTTGTGCTGAGCCCTCCACTTATATATCTCTTTTAATTTTCACAGCTACTCTGTAACAAACAACATATTATTATCCACTACCTCTTTTTAGTCTTGTGTTGAAACAGGGGCCTCAAGCATAACTTGGCCAAAGATATACAGCTAATAGGTGGCCAAACTGCAATATAAGTTCAGATTGGTCTTACTCCAAAGTTTAGACTTGTTAGAACTTTTAACCAATTTATAGCAAGAACAGATCAGAGCCCTTTTTCTGCAGAAGCAACAACAACAACAAAAAATTTCAAAATACGTGGATCTCAGTGGATTAAGCACAGGGACAGGCTTCACTTCTGGTAAAAGAGGAGTCTGGAAATTTTCAATAGACTTTATTTGTCTGACCCAATCTTGGCCCTGCCCTTGCTTCTCAGCCTCTACTTCACCATAAGAGAAGTAAGCGGCTTGGTAAGATTCAAACAGAGCAAACAACTCTGTTATATCAAGACACCCTTATGTGTGACGAAATGGGTGCTGACTGGTCACAGTCATCCAGCCCCTCTGTTTTGGAAGCTCCCACACTCTACAAACTGTCTGGAATTCATTAAAGATGGGAAAACAGGCTGATAGTCGTATTTCATCTTTTATACAGCAGAAGTTTTGTGAAAAACAATCTGGTCATGTGGACATGCCCTGAAGCACCATCACTGCGTTTTTTAACCAATGCTTTGTGCCAAGCAACTGCTGTCTACTTCATGCCTCACACTCTCAGAATCCCTTAGTTTGGGTCAGGGTTCCTTATTGTAGTAAAAATGGGTTAAATGCAAGTCACTCAGAAATCATACTTACAGAAACAAAGAGTCCTGCCTTTGATAAACCTTGTTATCCCTATCCGTATCCTTGAACTTTTTGTTATTTAAC
The DNA here is from genome assembly GCA_004027295.1 of Dolichotis patagonum. Taxonomy (NCBI): domain Eukaryota; kingdom Metazoa; phylum Chordata; class Mammalia; order Rodentia; family Caviidae; genus Dolichotis; species Dolichotis patagonum. The sequence continues at coordinate 31,530 of PVJX010005845.1, forward strand.
CAACAAGTGACTTTTTGGGCCAAATGTTATCTGAGTATTTTGCCTCCTGACAGGGAAGCCCAAGTTTATATTATTCATATTTCACATCTTTCAGTGTTTTCTATTTCCTTGTGTAAAATCACCTACCAACACCACCCTAGAGCAATGGTTTGCAAGGTGTATACCCAACCCAACAGAAAAACATTACTCCAGATGAAGTCTTACACCTAGTCCCAGCACCTCAATCAGAAATTGCTATGCTATTCCCCAGGAACCCTCCAGGGGGTGCTCATGCACACTCAGGTTTGAGAAACTACGCTAAGGCTTTTTCAAGTCTCCATATTGAATTACTTTTGTATTGAAATGAAACATTCCCTGAGTTAGAACACATTTAGTAAAAGTAAGGGAGTGCTGTTTATACAGTTTTTGATAATAATTACCTACTGGTTTAAGAAATAACAGTTTGTTTCTCTCAAGAAAGGTAGTTACCAGATGTACCTTAGTGATGCTTCACTTTGACAAATGGACATTCACCTCACTGAAACCAATCCCAGTGATAAGGCCATACAGTCAGGTCTGTGTTGAATTCTCTTCAACTTGTATCACTTACCCCTAAAACAAACCATAACTAATTGTCCTTGTCATTCAACTCCTGTTAAATCATGCATGTTAGTGACTTCAACACTATGACCAAGTAAGCATCATCAAACCCTCTCATTTATTTCTGAATCAACAGAGATTTAAAGTTTCCATCCATAATCAGTGTCATTAGAAGTGCATTCCAAGATCCCATCATTTGGCATTTACTCATCTAGCGTTTACCCAGATAAAAATATTATTAGTGGAATGACCAGGGGGAACAGTATGCTATGATGATGCAAGGCATGGTTCCAAAAAGTCTACACTCTGATTGTCCGGTATATCATGTGTCAGGAGCCCAACTCTTACAAGTTACTTTCCACACACTTCCTTGCAGCAAATGGGCAAACTTATCTGGAATGTCACCAGGAATTATGCCAGCTGGTTGTATTTGCAGGGATTGCTTCACATAAGCTACCATATAATCTTCTTTTAAAAATAAATAACTAGACTTTCAGGAATGCATAGTTGGTATCATCTTCTTCCCTTACAAGTAAATGACCCTAACTAGTCAAATATCATATTAATGTTTATTAACGGTTTTCTAGGCCAAAAAAGCATTAAAAATCAGCTGCAAAAGCTTCTACTGGTCAAGGAGCCAATCCTCTAAATTTAGATGGTGCTGCTACGCAAGCTCAGGAATACAACTGAGCAAAGCTAAGACTACAGTGATGCCTTTTCACCTTTTTGATGAAATTTTTCAAATAAATGCAAAAAAAGAAAAGCAGCAATATACTCAGGTTTTTGTTTCTGTTTTTGTTTCTGTTTTTGTTTGTGTTTTTGTTTTTGATGGAGGGGTGACTGTTACAGTTTGAGCACTGACTTATCTACATGTTTGTTCATGGACTCAGTTTTTGAGAACGTCTCCACCAGTTTAGGAGAAATTGCATTCATTCATACAAGGAGAGCACTGGAGAACTTCTCACTAAGGGACTCTGGCAGACTTTACCAGGATTACACTAAGCCATGAGTTAAATAAGAAAATCATCTTTACGATTTTCATGTGCATTTTCTTCAACCAAAATTTCAAATCCTCAGCAATAAAAATAAAACCTATATTTTGATAAAACATGCTTCTTAGAACCAGTTAGTATTAAGGAACATTTTGCAGCCAAAATGCCAAAGTAAATACAGCATTCCTAACCATCATTTCATAATTTCAAATATAACCCCAGCCTCCACACTAAACGAATCTTGTCTGCCTCACACCTCACCTTCTCCCCATTGTAGCAAATTAAGCTTCCCAGAAGAAAAAAGTTTCCTACAAATACAAGCCATGCATTCTCCAACAGTGTAAACAACCACTTTTCCACTGCTGTCCATGATCATATGGGAAAAGAAAAGAAAGAGTGTGAATGATTCAGCAAGTTATCCCACTACAGGGAAGAAGGGAAGAAGGAGCAAAGATCACAGATGTCTTCCCTGCGTTGCTCAATAAGCACAGCTTCTAATAAGACAGAATCCTACCATTGCTCTCTGCAGATCCGTAACTCACTGCATTTGAATTTAAAATTCTTGTTCTCACACAACCTAGGATCTTTCCTTTTGAAAGTTACCATTCCATGGGTACCTGAATCAAGGAACACAGCTACTGATGCTTCAAAAATTTCAAGACATTCATTAAAAACACAGCATTGCCTCTGGAAGTCAAGGCTGGTGGATGCTGGCATCCTGTGTGGGAGGAGAGCTTTGCCTTTTCATTTATGCACCAACAGTGACATTTTGCACCAGTGTGGACAGGAAGTGTGATCCAGGGCTGAGACACAGGACTGAGAGTCAGGAGTTCTCCACTGCTTATGTGTTCATGGTGGGCCTGAACATTTTGTGACATCAGTCAAATCAAGGCACTGCTGAATCTTTGTATACTTGTACATCCTCTTTACACCTAAAATCAAAATCCAACCTAAAGCCCTATTCCTAAGCTAAGCATCTTCAGATATGAACTCAGTGCAGCCACAGTAGGAAGAGCAAGATGACAGCATGGACCAAGATAATTCTGGAAGAAAGAAGGGATAATAAAAAATAACAAAACACATTTCCACACTTAATCCAGGGCTAATTTTATAAAGACAAGCACAAAATCTGACCACTAGATGTTAAGGAAACACATAATTCACATTATAAACAAAACAAAGATCAATATCTTTGTTTCTTTCTCCATTATTCATATCTTACGTAAAACCAGTCCTATGATCTTCCTAGACACCCACTACAACCTAACATTAGCTGTTCCACACACATTACCTCTTCTCTTCACAGCAGTCTTACAAGGTAGCTACTGCCTCATTTTACAGAGGAGGAAACTGAAGTTCAGAGAGGTTGTGTGACTTGTCCAAAGTCACAGAGTTAATGACTTATAGTGCCAAGACTTGTAACTTTGGGTCAGGCAGTCGGTCTTACTTCAAAATCACTCCCTCCATGATATCCTTCCTGGTCATCCAAACTAATAAACCCTGATTCTTTCCTAGTCACATGCTACCAATAATGCGCCATTTTGTTTCCACCGCAATTACCAAAAACTATCTTGCTCACTTACGTGTTTGGTACCTATATTAACTTGGAGGTCCTTACTTCCAACGTGGAAGCATGATGCTAGCAGAAACTGTATATATTTGAATCCCCATGGCCAGCGCAAAGCCAGACACACTACTGGTACCTAATAAATAACTGAAAGAGTAGGAAAGATGGAAGAGAAGGGTAAGCAGAAAAACAAATACATCTGGATCCTTTTGATCTCAGTTCTCCTTCTGCTTAAACTGACTGAGGGAAGCTTAAAAGCAGCTTGGGGAGGACAATAAGGACCCTCGCCTACCTCATATTGAGGTACCATTTACAGCCCTTTCGGTCTTTTTCTCACCATGACCCTGACTCCCTTCCATGCACAGCATCCCTTGCAGCCCACCAAGATTCAACTTTCAGCTCCTGTGGAAAAGAACCAATGAGCCACCAATCTGCAACACCCTGTGGGAACAGTGCCCAGCACCTGGGAAACCACCAAAGACAGGAGCTTCGCTTTCCTGAATCTCAGGACAGATGTCTCGTGTGAACATCCCAAAGGTATACTTTTCTATTCTTCATGGCATGCATGCCAAAGGAAGAAAAAATGAAACAGAAGTAAGGAAGCCAGCTGGATGTAGGAGCACATGCCTATAGTCTCAGAACTCTGAGAGGCAGGAAGACTGCAAATTTGAGCCTAGCTTGTGCAACACAGTGATTTAGTGGGACCTGTCTTGAAGTTAAAAATAAAGGTCTGGGAATGCAGCTTATTGTGGAGGCGATGAGTTCAATCCCCAGTACAAAACAAAACAAAACAAAAAAAAAATGAAAGAACAAGAAACAAAGAAGTCACGTTTCACAAACCACCTAGACAAATGGGCTTGCCACTGGGAAGCCAAACCAGGCCTTTTTTGAACTGCTTGGTAATAGAGTGGGAGTGGAAATATGGGGATCCTACACCTCCATACAGGTCTTTTACCTCTTTGGTCTCAGTAAAGATGTAAGTATCATATCTTTGTATAATTCTTTTCCTCACACTGCACAGTGCTCACTCGACTCACGAACTGAGTCTAGTGACTCCTTTACAATATGAAAAGCTTGTGACTATGGTATTTAATATCTCAGACTTGCCTTCTTGATTATTTTCTCCAAATAGTGCACACTTGGAATACAGTCAACATTTTTATAATTTACTCCAATTAGATAAATCTAAGTTATATTTAATACCAACACACACACACACACACAGCCCTTGCTTGTTGTCCTTAACAAACAAACAAAAAAAAGTAGCCAAGGCATTTTTTTTCTTATTATTTATCCTAATACTGCCAGTTCTGAAACAAAGCAGTTGGAGAGAGAAATTTAGTAACTTTGATTTGTCCCAAGATACATTTTTTTACACTGAGGTCCTATTCCTGACAGTAAGCACATGTGACCTGTTCTAAAAAAAGGATATTTTCCACTTCTTGCACAACTGGAGCAGATATAAACATCAGCCTGTGCAGACTGCACTGCAGAACTTAGAGGGAATGAAACATACTTACACTTAAAGAAGTCCTATAAATAGTGGTAATTGAGAAAAAGGAAATCTCCAATAATACACAAAGCTAACACTAGAACACTCAGAATCGCACTTTAATCAAATGTTCCAATCATACAACAAAACTAATCTGCACAGTACAATGTGACCATCTGCAAGGTTAGAGCACCATAGTCTTATCTATTTTACTTCAAGTATGATTCTATATAAGCTCTAGTTATTATGAGGAGGAGGGAAAAATTGTTATGGTAAAGTTCTACCAGAACAGAGTTGTCATCATTTACTAAAAATACAAGGTGCTATCTAAACACATTGGCATGGTTTTGACCTCACTTCGGAAACTTGTACCAACTCTAAGAGGATGGGTTCTACTGACCCCACTTTACAGGTAAAAAAAAATGAGACTCTAAAGCCAGGAATGGAGGCTCACACCTACAATCCCAGAATTTAGGAAGCTGAGGCAGGAGGATTGCCTCAAGTTCCAGGCCAACCTGGGCTCAAGACCAGCCCGAACTATACAATGATACCCTGTGTCTCCATAAACAATAAAAAGAAAAAAAGAGAGAAAAGAGAAAAAAGAGAAAAAAGAGAGAGAGAAACTAGGTAATTGAGACTCTAAGAGGTTCAGTCTTGAACACAGATGGAGTGGCTAAGTGGCAAAGCCAGGACAATAACATTTAGCCATGGGTCCCTCTACACCTGGCACGTGCATCAAGTCCCTCTGCTAGGATTCAGAACACATAGAGAATTATGTTTGGATACTGCTTACTCTTGAAGGCAGTCACCACCACCACCACCATTCTCCCTGCTCTGGAGAATTCCCACTGCTGGTACCCATCTTCCCACAGGGACCACACTTAGCCTTATATGATTAGCTGAACCCACGTCTCCTCTTTCTGCTACCCCACTGGAGGTTTTGGAGAAGATACAGTGTGATATAGCATAGGATTTTGCCCCATTATGCACACTGATTTATACACTAGTAGACAAGAGCATGGGGCTCAAACAGATTCAGTTCAGACCAGGGTGCCTTCTAGAACATGGTACCTCTCAGTTTCCTGTTCTGTAAAATGAAGATAATAAAACTACATACGCCCATGGCTGAAGTGAGAATTAACTGAGTTAATAATGCAAATAAAATATTCAAGATAACTTGTACACAATAAGCGCTAGCTAAGCGTTATCTATTTTTAAAATTAAAATTATTGTTTTTATTTCACATTACTGTTTCATGTAAGTTTTGCAAAATTAAGTACATTTTCTGCAAGTAAAAACACAACAGGGGCTGACACACAAGATACACTAAATAAACATTAGTCATCATTATTGATATTAATTTTTAAGTACTAGCACAAGAAATATGTGCTAAAAATGTATGTGCTGATGGCATGGGTGCTAGCTTTTTTTTTTAACTAGCATAAAGGAATTCTTACAGATTATATGCCAAATATAAAATGTAAAAAAAAAAAAAGTTATTGGAACACTTCATTAGAAAAGAAACAAAAAAGATTTTAGTAATATTGAGGAAATTTTATTGCATAACAATACTTGCCTTAGAGAACCTAGCCACAATCAACCAAGTCTACACACATTCCAGAATGTCAAGTAAGGAAGAAAATAACAAGAACCACATCTGCTAACATTTTCTGTGCACTTCCTACGTGCCAGGCACCATTACCACAGTCAACGACAGGGTTAATGCCCTTAAGCTCCCTAGGAAACAGGCCCCCATTTAGCAGATGTGAAAAATTAGAGGTTACCCCACCTGCCCAAGGTCACCCAGCTACCTACGGGAAGACACTAACACCAGAACAAGGCTTTTAATCTCTGTGCCAATGGTCTTCTCCAGACTGGACAGACCCCAAAAATCAAAAATTTGCAGAAATCAACAGAAGATTGATAATTTTAACAAGAATAGATTATTTCATGAAAGAAAAGACATTTTTAATACAAAGACAAAAGGAAAAAAATCTGAGCAAGAAATGGCAGTGGCCTTACTCAGTGTATGTGAGTATCCTTGAAACACAGCAGTCCTTGTCTTTCTCATCTCACTGTCTATTTGTGCAAACTTCCTGCAGCTCTCTTTGAATCAACCTTTGGGGATCACTGTCCTATCCTTTCACTTGCATTCTCATAATTTGCAGAAAGTTTAATTTAGTAATAGCTATCTAAAACACTACTAAAATTTTAGAAACTGGAATTCAATGAAGCCCATTTTGAAATCTGCCTGGGAAAAAGAGAATTATCAACAATAAAAGCCCAAAATCTTGAACTGAGTTAATCAAACAAAAAGACTGTAAGTGGCTGCTACTGTGCTCTACGATCCAGAGCCCCTCTGGAGTTCCCTTCCTCCTAGCAGCACATTCCACAACTCCACATTCACTTCCCCAATATGGCGATGCCAGTGTATAAATTCTGGATTCACTCTGACACCTTCCTCTGCCACATACAAAGGTTTCAAAAACCTTGTTGGAGGAGTCAAAGTGCAAACAATTGTTCATTAGATCCTTTCCTGATATTACTACTTTCCTATGATACGGTCTCCCCAGTTAACATGAACAAAATGGGGATAAGGCTAACATTAAGATGTTGGAAATAAAATGTGCCCATTCTAGTTGAAACACCTGAGTCCCTGGCCTGAACACCAATGAAGAACACATACATTTCCCTTTGAAAGAGACAGGCTGCAGGATATCTAATTGAAAAGGAATACAATGCTAAATGCCAAAACAAAAACTCTTTAAGCGGGATGTTAAGGGAGAAAGCCACATACAGTCAACAAATATTTATTGCTAGACATAGTTAGTTCTAGGCCAGTGGTTCAGAACTCGAGGTGATTTTGCCCACTGAGGGACATGTGACATCTCTGAAGACACTTTTAGTGGAAGGGGCAGTGCTGGCCTCTAGCAAGAAGAAACCGGAGATGGTGCTAAACATCCTGCAATGCATAAGGGAGCAGCACACTGCAGAGAATTATCTAGCACAAAATATCAGGAGCACTGAGGCTGAGAAAGTGTGTTCCAGGCTTTGAGGATGCAACAGTGAACAAAAAAGAGAGAGAAGTCTCTGCTCCCTCAGAGCTGCAGTCTAGCATCGAGACACACATAACAAACATAACCTACCAGCAAATTACAGAGTAGGTTATAAGTACTGTGGAAAAAAAAACAGCTGTACAGGGAAGACAGTGTAGTCAGAGCAACTGTGAATACTGTGGTCACAGAAAGCCACACTCGCCATGTCCAGTGACATGTAAAGTAAGATCGTATTGGCCCACAGAGAGTAAGTGCTGTGACTGTCTGGACTAAGGCTGGGCCAGACAGAAGCAAGTGCAATATACAAATGCCCAAAGGCGGATGGATGTGGGCCTTCCAGGAACAATCAGGACACAGGCCTGGCTGGAGCACAGGGAACCACAAGAGCTGGGATCAAGCTGACAGGCAATCTGACCATGTGGCCTGCCTTATGCCATTTTAAGGACTATGAGGTTACTGCGACAAACTAGGTGCCATGCAGAGCTTTGAGCAGAGAAAGACATGATCTGACTTGAGTTTTAACACAGGAGTTCTCCATGTCAGCTCGATCCACAGTTTAAGGTTACATGCTTTTGTGGGGACAGCCTTGTGTACTTAAGACTGGAAAGCAGTAGCCCTGGAATCTATTAGAGGCTAGTAACAAGCTCCTTCCATCATACTGATCAAAAATGTCTCCAGACATTGCCAAATGATGGGGAAAGGAAGAGTCTGGGCAAAAATGGACCCTAGTTGAAAATCAGTTTTAACAAGAACACTGGGGCTAAGTGGACAATCCACTCTCAGTGGGTAAGGGTAAAAGGCAGCAGACTAACAGTTACTTGGCGACAATCATAATAACCCAAGGAGGGCTGATAGCAGTGTGTATCAGAGTGGTGGCAGAACAATTGGCAAGAAATAGGTGAATTCTGGACACATTTTCAACTCCTGATGACAACACGAAGAATACAACTGAGAGATGATCCCACTGTAGTAGCCTTCATCTCTGAACTACAATTTTCTCCAATCAGGACTTATAAGAGGTGAGATGGCTGAGCAAAGACTTAAGAAACAATGAGAAGGCCTCAAACAACATGTATCCTTTTTAAAGTCATACAACAGATGTTGATGACAATACCTTAGACAACTGCAGAAAACACTATAGGGAAACGCTGCCAACTCCCTACATTTATTCACAGATTTTATTTAACTAGTTTATATCAAAGAACATGTGTCTGCTCTACATACAAGTTTTACAACAACTTTTTAAATTTAGGCTTCCTTTTCCATACTGCTGCTATCCCACACCTGCTTCCAGTATCAACGTGTGAAACCATCTCTTCCCACATACCCACTTTTTTCCTTACACGTGCTTGCGAGCCAGCTACCAAGGATGTGCAACCTCGCAAATAATTTCTGCTGACTCTGAGAAAGACCAGGCCCAAATCCTTCAACATGAATGCGGTGGCACTCATCTGGGTTTTTCCAGATGGTATTTTTCTTCACTCCCTCAAACTCATTTAATGTTATGTATCAGCTACCATCAAAAATGTTCCAAACAGTCCAGTTAATTCATTTCTTTCAGGACTCCACACACACACCCGCTCCCTCATTCTGGCCATGTAAGCATTTGCTTATAGAAGCAAAAGCAGAGACTGCTCAGTAAAACACTAGTCCCTTCAGCCAAATGCAGATAAAGTCCCAATGAGCATAACCAACAATACCCCTTACACAATATTACTCAAAACCCCCAGCCCCCAACACACACAATCTATGCTCACACACAAAATAGCCATTATGAAGAAAAGCCACCAGCTAAAGGCTGGTTTTTCGCATCCTTCCAATCTGCAAAAAAGGCTGCTCCAGTAAGTGCTGCCCAGGGTCCACTCTTCTCACATTTTCTTCCTTAACTTAGTTTGGCCACAGCCCTGAAAGAATCACACTTGGCTCCACTTCCTGTTAGGGCAAGAACCAGACCGGTTTTCTCCAGAAGCAAGGATTCCACCACCTTGCTCCTGACTCTGTTGCCCTTTTGCACTCTCCCTGATTTCTGAACCCCCTCCTCCTCTGTCGGCCAGGCCCATCCACACAGGCCCTAGTTACACTGAGAGGCAGCACTGGGAGGCATACACCGGTGCTGCCCAGCTCAACTCTTCCATTTATATAGTGGTATCTCACCAAGAGAGATGGAAACAAACCTTTTTCTGCTATCACAGCCTCAAGCAACCGTCTCCCTCCCATGGAAAAAAGAAGTACGGAGTGGGGGGAAGACCAGAGGGCAAGGAGAAAGGAGAGAGTCAATGTCTTGGGCGCACGGGCGATGCAAGTGGAAATGGAGGTGATAAAGAAAGTCGTACTGGGAGTGGGGGGCGCCAGATCAGCGGGTGTCTTCACTGCGCTCCTAAAGTTCCTGAAGCGCCTAGTGAATTACAATTCCTGCCGCTGCCAAACCGGGCACTCCCAATAATACCGCGACTTTCTCCCCTTCAGAGAGAGGTCTGGGTTTGCCCCTGGCTTAGATGACCCCGGCTGCACCCGCAAGCGGAGCCACGCCCCCGAAGGCCCCGCCCTCGCACTCCCCTGTGTGGTCCGGCAGGTGGGAGGCGGAGCCCAGAAGTCTCACCTGGTGGCCGCCAGGGGTTGGTCTTCCCAGAGGGCTGGACAGCAGGCGGGCTAACTGTTCCCCTCTAACGTCGCATCTGGATCCATCCCCAAGCTCTCCCTCTCCCGCAGTCCGCTGCAATCTTGCCAAAAGGTTCAGCAGAAACTCTCCTGCATCCCACCTGGTCCCTGGCCCGGCGTCGCACTCCTGCTCCTCCTCTTTCTCCACGCGCCGAGTCGCTCCCCAGCCCCCACCAAGGCTCAGCAGCTGGCAGCCCCAACCCAGGGTCCCCGCGCCGGGACTCGCGGCTCCCAGCCGCCTGCTGCGCTCCCGAGGTGCGCGCTCTCCATGGGACAGCGAGATGCTTGCGGGCCGAGCGGGAGCGGCCCCCAGCTAGCGGGGGCCAGGTCGCCCTGGCCCCGGGACAAGGGCACGGGGTCCTTGTCCCAGGGCTCTGACACCAGCTCTGCCAGCCCCAAGTGGCAAGGGCGGGGCGCGCCGGCTTCTCGCCGCGCCCCCTCCCAGCTGTCCCCACTCACCTGCTCTTGAGAGGTTGACTTTTGAGTTCGTAATAGGTTTTGGGCTCTTCGTGAAACTCCTCCCCGACTTCGAAATCCGGCACGATCCCAGATTCCGACTGCATGGCTTTCGCTTCCCGGGCTTCCACTACTCAAAAGTGAGAAGAGAGACAAGAGACGTGTAGAAGGTGGCGGGGCCTGGGTCCCCCAGAGGAGTGCACCCCCGCGCAGTGCCCAACCCGCTCGCCCGCGCGCTGCCGCTCGCCCCCGCGCGGTGAGTTTACACTCTTACCCGCGCGGGAGGGGCCGAGCCCCAACACTGTCTGGGAGTTGTAGTTCTTTTTGGATCAGGCTCCCTGTCTCTCCAAGCGAGTAGCTCCTGAGAAAAACTACAACTCCCAGAGGGCCAGGCGAGGGAGAGGCAACGTGGTGGACACCGCTAGCGCAACTCCTGTTCAGATTCATTGTCAATGTCAGCAGCTCCTCTCCCTCCTCTCTCCCTACTTGCTTCAAGGGTACAGACGTGGCTATTTAATATTAATAAGAACGGACTCAGCCCGCTGCCACACAGTCAACCCGCCTCCTTCAGCTTAGACATTTGCGAGGGCACGCCGGGTCCTTATTTTAAAACTAAAATAGGGAAGAGTTTTGGCACGAGAAAGTTGTAGCATTCAAGCCTGTCTTAAAATACAAGAACTTTCTATCAGCCTTCATGTTTTCCTGGGCTGCCAGACGTATCAACTCGTCTTCAGTTTGGAAAAGAGTCCTTCACACCGTAATGAAAACAGAATTGGAGAAGTTGTCTTGTGCGATCCTTTTCCGGATCCAATCCAAACTAAACGTTTATAGTACTATGCATCAGCTGGGCGACTCTTTCCCCTCTATCCAGTTAACCACGTCTAAAGTAAAGCAGCACTCGAAAGATTTGGTTAATTTAAAACTGCACAAAGTTTCAAAACGCCGTCGTCGCTGTCTGCTTTTAATTTCTCAGTTGGCTGGGAGTTCGAAAGAGATTTCCCTAAAATTTCATGAGTTTGTCAACCCTTTCAGAGTTTCCCAGAACTCGGGTAACAACAGACAATTGGGCTTTAGCTCTTTTGACCTGTCAGTCCTAGCCTCTGCTAAGTCTAATAGAGTGTCTTTTATGAGACGTGTCTTGAACAATCTGGGAGGCAGTAGAGAGTCGAAAGCTGGCATTTGAACTTAAAAAAAAAAAAAAAAAAAAAAAACTCAAAGGTGAAGTCCTGAGTCTTTCCAAGAAGTACTATGCAATCATGGGTATGTCCCTTGATTCCTAGAAGCCTCGATTTCTCCATCTAGAAAAAAAGAGATTGAGAAACCTGTTTTAAAAGGTGTTGTAAAGTCAAATCTAAGAGAAAGTGATTTGTAATGAGTTTAATTAAAGCAGCTCAATAGACATTGATCTTAAAGCTACTTTTCTTTTTGCATTTGATCTTGAAGATAGGCTTTACAGACTTTCAGAAATGATGTTTTTCCTTCCAGAAGTAATAAAACTAAACGATCTTTCTAACTATTTGGGACTGTGTGCCTGAAATCCCACCGCTGTGGGAGGCATAGACAGGAAGATGGAAAGCTAGAGCTGAGCCTACTTAGTGAAGCCTATGTCAGAATTAAAATTTTTTAAAAGCTTTGGGGATGTAGCCCAGAGCAAAGGGCCTGAGTTCAATCTCCAGTGTCAATAAGTTAAATAAATAATCATTCTAGGAGGAGATGCCTCCTCCCTGGGGACTAGGAATCTCAAGAGTTGCCCTTTTGTGCATCTTGCCTCAAAGTGAAACATTTAATTTCTCATTAGGAAAGAACTGCAGTAGATGAGCTGGTTTCAGAGCAGAAGATGTCAAGGAAATGTGGAAAAAGTGCAGGGCCACACCGTGTTGCGGTAACAATTACCAAAACCCCAAAATGAAGTTTAGTGCCTAAAATACTTCTGTATGACACAAAACTTGAAAACACCCCTAGGGAAAGCATGATATTCCTTGATAGACAAATGACTGGAATTGAAATATTCACAATGACTATCAGAGGAAGAAGAAAAGTAAAATAGGAAGTGAACATGTAGTCCAGATTTCTAATCTCGTTTAGAAATCTGTACATCCACTATCCACTATCAGTGCATCCACTGTCAGTACATGGTATGCTGGAAGAGGGGTTGATTTGCATAACTTGAAGCTGATCTAGGCACTGAATGGATATGGGCCAGAGACACTATACATTCTACACAATAACAGACCAAATGTCAATAGCAACTCCCCCAAGAAACATTAGAGTCTCCTTAAACTTATGGTCTTCTTAAACGTCTTAAACTTAAAGTCTTCTTAAACTTCTTAAACTCACTAGAACCCAACCCCTCCCCTGTAATGGGGATTGAACTCAGCAACCTTGTACATGCTTACTTAGGCAAGTACTCTACTATTGAGCCGTATCACAACCCCAGTCTTCTAAATTTTGAGACAGGATCTCGCTAAGCTGTCTAGGTGGGCCTCAAACTTGTGATCTTTATTCCTCAGCCTCCCAAGTGACTGGTATTACATGAATGCATAACCATGCCTAGTATCAGAGACTTTTAAATCCGAGGAAAATAATGGATATTTTAGTACGGACTTCTTAGGAAACACAGATATAAACAAAATGCTGTGTATTTTTTGGTCTCTGACCTTTTGAAGGCCATCACAGACATCACGATAGAACCCAGAATTATAGCCCCTTCAGAGCTATAATGAAGCAGTCCATTATGTCACTCATTATATTGAACAGGCACCTCCCAAACCTGTCAAGGAAGCTGGGACTCCTAAACTATCTCTAAGGGCACCTCCCAGAGAAATCTCTGAGGTGTGAAGCTCTGAGTTAAGATGTACACAGATTAACTGCTATTGTTTTCCCTAAACTTTCCCCGTGTTGTCCATTACAGTGCTATCGGACACCCTACAGGAATGAGTGTGTGACTTTATCCTGACCAATCAGCGGGCCCCATTTGCTTGACCCATGGATTCCTTTGGACAAGAGATCCTAACATAACTACAAGTCCTCCTTGAGACTTTCCTGCTAGAGCTTCTGGAGAAGAAGATCTGACTTGGGAATCATGATGTTGGAAGGAAGAAAACATAGAACTCCATACTCTGGCCACAAAAGGAAGTTTTGTGGCCAGGAAGGAGGTGACCACAGCATTAAACCATGACTCAATCACAAACTAGATTTCAGCCATCTCTTAAAAGTCTGCCCCAATATCTGCATGAAGCTTTGGGGGAAAATCCAGACACAAGCCATAACACCTCTTTGTGAAACTGACATAAATCATGCAAGGACAGATAAGCAAGAATTCCCAAGTTATATGCATTGAATATGTACTAGGTGTGAGCATGGAGTTGTGAGGTACTCGGGCTGCAAAAAAGTATTAAGCCCTTCCCTTTTGAGCTACACAGTCCAGTAGTTTAATCAACATTTGTGTAACACAGTGAGGAAAACCACATAGAGCAGCAAACCTAAGCAGCAGATAGCTGGTTGTGATATGCACTTCCATAGCCAGCTAGCTCAGGCACTGTTTACGAAGCATGTACTTGTGCCAAAGACAGTGTGCACTAAGTATGGAGGAAAGACTAGCAATGACATATAGAGAGTCCCTGTGCACATGATTTCTGCCTTTTGAGAAATAGGAATGGACATAATTTAAACCATAGGGTATATTAGTATTTTTCCATCATTGGAACACAATATCCTTGAATACTCACAAAGGAAGAGAGGATCATTTACCTTGCAGTTACCTGTGGGTTCAGTGTAAACTCAGCTGATTCCAAGACAGAAGCACATGATGGAAAATCATGTCAGAGAAAAGCTACTCACCCCACAGCAGCTAGAAAGCAGATAAAGAAAAAACAAGAATACAACTTCCCGAGGCACAACCCCACTGACCAGCTCTAACCATGCTGGACCTCCTAACAGCTTGTGCAGCTACTGAATCCACTGATAAGCATGGTACCCCTATGATCCAATCATCTTACACACATATGTGACTTTTGGGAGACACTGTAGATCTAAACTATAGCATAAAGGGAATGATAGCTAGGTAAAAGCTATGTATGCTAAAAAAAGAAAAGAAAAGAAAAGAGAGAAAGAAAGAAAGAAAGAAAGAAAGAAAGAAAGAAAGACTAAGGGTAGAGGTAGTAATGAAGAATTCTTGGGGAAATTAGGACAAACCTAGATTTTAAAAAGAAAACAAAGGAAAGGAAAGGAAAAACCTAAAGTATATGAAAATAGAATGTGTTCAATCCCCTAGAACTAACCACCAATTTACAGGGAAAAAATGAGCAAAGGAATGTGATAACAACATCACAAGGATATAGTCAGATGACCCAGAGATTTAGAAATTCTATAGCACATTGAGAAATTCTCCAGAAATAAGTAGTTTGAAATAAAGGGGAAGGAAGAACTCCTATAGGTTTTAGGAGATTTAAGAGACATAGTAGGCTTGTGGATTTTAGCTTAATAAAAATAAATTAGGGGAAATAAAACTTATCCCCTAAATACATTGAATGGGGTACATTTGAAGCCTCATTAAAACAAACCAATTATAAAAATCTATTTTGAGGAAAACAGAGATGTTAACTAATATGTTGTTTTTCATTAGTTGTGGTAATGGTAGTGTTTATTTTTAAGTTATTATCTGTTATAAACACATACAAAGTATGGATGAGATAATACGATGCATTGTAACCACCATTAAATTACTTCATTTCCTCTCTTTCTATTCTCACAAAGATAAGGAAAAAGGAAAGATGAAAAACGAGTGGCAAAATATTGGAGCTGAGTTATATGGTGAGTTATAAGAATTCACAGTAATATTGTCTTCTTTTGCTTAAGTTTGGAAATTTCCAAAATCAAGTGAGAAAGCAAAGGGGGCTGGGGATTTAGCTCAAGGCATAAGCGCCTGCTTTGCAAGCACATCATCCTGAGTTCGATCCCCGGTGCAAAAAAAAGAGAAAGCAAAGAAATAAGCACCTGTTCTACTAATTTGTAAATGGCTTACCATTTATGATGAAATCAGATAAAAATTCATGCCATTCAGAAAAGGAGAATGAACATGAGGAAGATACAGAGGCATGGTTGAACGTGGTATGTTTGGGGAAAGATGCCAATAGAATTGACCGTGGTTGGTTTTAGCAGAAAGGAAATGATTGAAAGTATTCTGAGTAGCTCATGAACCCTCAGTAAGGGCCACTAAACCCAGCATATTATCTGTACATAGGAAAAAAATCTCAAAACCTAAGCCATAGATGTGGTCTATCTGAAGGCATCACTCACACTCCAAGTGTGACACTAAATTCACAGTTTATTCTTCTGACACTGGACACAGGACACTGTAAAATGCTGCCTCTGAGAACTGGATATGTCCATAACCACTGACTGCCAAAATGGATTCTGCAAAGTATCCGCTACTCTACCTCTCTATCTTCTAGTCCCAACTCAAAGCTTGATTTGACTGCTGGATCCAGGTTTTGTGCCCAAGCCCTAACTGTAAGAGATGCTAACTACATGAAGCCAGTGAGTACTCTCTTTCTCCCTATTTGAGAGTCTATAAAACAAAAAAATTATGTTGCAGTCTCCCTGGCAGCAATAAATCCAGGCATTTTTGCAAAAACCCATGAATCTTTTCATACAGCCTCTTTTTAACATAAGATATTTCAATTTTTGTTTGTGCTATTTGAAATATAGTCTAATGAGCACAAGAGAGAACAATAAGGATAGCCAGTTGCTGAAAAAAGAGGGTGAGAGAGGCCCAGATGAAAACCCATGTAAATAACATAAAACACCAAGGGACAGACGAATGAGGACAAAGGGCTAGCAAGTGCCTTTTCTGTATCTCCTCCTCACATATGTTCTCCTTACACTTGCCGAGGCAGTAAAATCCATGCCAAGATGGGGTCATGCCCCAAGAAAACAATTGAAGTTGCACAGTGTTTAGACCTGAAGCGTATCAAATGGGAAAGTAATTCATTTTCAAAGCATAAATCTCTTTAATGGCATTGTAGGATTTCTTAAACATTTTGAGTAGTACATGTTCTTCAGTCATCAGGTGGAAGTTGTAAATCTTCTTACTGAAAAATAAGTATACACTCAAAATGTCCCTGGCATCTCCAGAGGTGGCAAAGACCACTCTGCGGTCACCCACTCTTCGAGGAGCCTGTGGCTCCAGTATACTCGCTTCTTCCCATAATTGTTCTTGTAAATGCTGTAGAGTGTAGTTTTCTAGAGCTACTAGAGAGGTAAAGGGACAGGGAGAGTGAACTATGTTGTGCAAACTAGGAGAGGAATATGTTGTCCCTTCTCAACATACTGTCCATGAGCTGTAGTCATCAGACTTACTTGGAGGTGTCAGTTAAACTGCAGATTGCCACTCCCAGAACCAGAACTACTAAATCAGGATCTCCAAGGGGTGGGGATTAAGAATGTGAATTTATAGCAAGGTCTCCAGCTAGGATTTTTTTTTTTCACATGGAAACTTTAGAGCTACTATTTTAAGGGATGTCATCAAGCCAGACTGGAAGAAGCACAACCAGAGGAAGGTACTAGCATAAAGCTAGGAGAAAGGTAAGAACAAGATAACTCAAAAACAATCCAAAGTAAAATTCTATGAGTTTGCATTCAGGAGGCAGGATATAGGGATTAGGAAAGCACCAGATGAGGTTTGGAGGGTGGTTTAAATGACTTTGGAACAATACTCTGAGGAATCTCTCTGATTGCAGTGGATCAGCTGGGAAGATTCAACAGGGTTAAGGGGATGATTTACCTTCTTCAAAGCAGGTAAGTGCCTTTGGAAGCTCATGAACCCAAAGCCCAGAAGTTGGCAATAGATATCTGTCACCAATCAAGACAGAAAAGAAAGAATGATTTGACCCTCATGTGGCCTTGGTGACCCCAAAGAAATTAGTCCACTTGCTTTCCATTCTCCTTCGCCATCCTTACCACCATGGCATGCACATATCTAAATAGGCCCCTCCCCCTCCCCAGAGCTCACGGATGTCTGGCACCATGTCTGTAATAAATAGTCAACAGATATCTTTTGGATAAATGAATATATTACTCCTATGTAAAAGAAATTAGTCAGATTTTCTTGATCATAATGAGGTTCCTGAGATAAACAACTTATGAGGAGGAAAGGTTTGTGTTAACTCAGAGTTTCAGATGTTTCAGTCCTGAATCACTTGGCCCTGGTGCTTTGGACCTGTGGTGATGCAGTACAAAATGGTAGGAGCCACCTGATAATGGAGGCCTGTTCATCTCATGATAGTCCAGAAGCAATGAAAAACAGGAAGGGCCAGAGACCCAATATCCCATTTAAGAGTATGCCCCTAATCACCAAAATTCCTTACAAAGTCCTATCTCCTAAGGATTCCACCACTCCCAAAAGCTCCACAGGCAGGGGACAAAGTCTCTTTGGAAGACATCCAAATCACAGCTGTCACATTTGCTCATTTTGCATTGGTAACAAGGATAATAGCAAAGAAAATGGGATTTTTAAAACTAGGTTTCTGTTGTGTTCATGTGTACATCAGGCAAATACTGTTTGAACAAAGTAACTAACTTCTCTATCAATAGAGCCCTATCGTAGTCTGAATTGATTTATCAGGGTAGAATTTAGCCTGTGTCCCTGTAGCACTGCTGACAAGAAAGCTGAGATCTCTTCATTAAAACAACAAACAGGCACGTTAAGACTTGCTACTTGATGATTTGGAGAAATAGCACGCTGGAAAATAACTGAATGAAGCATTTTTAGCACTTATTAAAGGAACTAAAACCAGAAGCAGAAATAAACCAAAATGCAATGCAAATTTCCTGTTGTGAAGGTACAGGGATTAAATCTCAAAGGATTTGCTGTTCCCATTCATATTAATATAAAAACCTGTCAAAGTTGTACAAGACAAGCATTCATTCATTAGATAACAGATAAAAATATATTTATCTTTCTTTTCCACTAGAACCCAGTAATTACGGAATCAGTGCTTAGTCTACTGCTGTTGAATTGATTTACAAAAGAAGTATGCTAAACTATCAAGACCCAGATGCTAAAGGTAAAGAAAAAAAATAGAGCTATATCCCTGGCCCTCAGCTTAACTTATGTAGCTTAACTTATTTCATTTCATTACTCTCTGTCATTCCATTGTATGGATACATTTTGATTTAATTTTCATAAACATTTCTGGTTCTAGGAGAAATTCTTAACCTACAGGGCTACAAAAGAAGTATATTTTTAATTTGTGGGGAAATGTATACAAATGTAGTAAGGAAGGATACAAAGCTATTGATCATTTTTGATGCCAAATTTAGCACTAGTATTTTAATAATCCAAATAATTTTAGTCACCTAAATAAGAAATTTATGGAACAGTTCTTACCTCTTTTCACTGTCAACATAGTCAATTGGAATCTTGTCTTTCTACCTCATCAGCTCTTTTTTTTTTTTAATTTTGAGACAGGGTCTCACTTAGTTGCCCAGGCCTCAAACTGCCCGTCCTTCTACTTTGGGTTTCCAAGTGGATGGGAAAACAGGTGTGCACCACTGCACCTAGCTCTGACTAGTCCTTTTATATTGTCTCAGGCATGCTGCTTCTCTTTCTTTCATACAAAGACCAGTACAGGGACTGGAAAGGAAATAGATACTCTCTAATGGAATAGTTTTTCCTCCGATTAAACCAAAGCACTGCTGCAGACTTAGTAGTGCTCTCTTAACATTTAAGCTGGTGGTCATATAGGAGTCTTGAGCACCCTCAATTCCCAACCAACTGGACAGCTCAGCTCTTCCCACTCTGTCCCTGTTTCAGTAGGACACACAGGTCAGTTGAGAAAGTGGGACTGAATATCAAGTAAGTGGTAAGAAATTCAGAACAAGAATTCCATCACTAGGAATCCATACTGCAGAAATATTCTTGCAAAGATGCAAAAGTATACATATAAGATGTTTCCTTGCAATATTTTTCATACTATTTTAAAACTAGGTACATAACATGGAGATTATAGATACATTATAGTGCATCCTGAAAGTTGAGTTCTAGCAAATCTTGAAAAAAAGAATGAAACTGAGCTCTAGGAGGTGATATAGCAAGATGTCCAGAATAAAGTTTAGACATGAAAGGGCATGATGCAAAACAATGAATGCCCATTCTATTTTCGTCTTAGAAATAAAATCTCTCTGTGTGTATGCATGTAATGTTTATAGATTAAACCACTAACATGCACCATGGGGCTGTGTCTTGGTTACTTTTTACTCATCGCTGAGACAAAATACCTGATGCCCAAAGTTGGGAAAGGAAAGGTTTATTTCTTACAGTTTTTGGAGGTTTCAGTCCATACTCAGTTGGCTCCAAGGCAGGGTGGCATGGCGGGGCCACAGTTCATGGCGGCTGCAAACAGCAAGCCAGAAACCGGCAAGAGAGCGAGACACACCTTCTTCCTGACATTACATCACATCCTGGCTCCACCCCTAGGAGGGTGTACCACTGACACCACCAATCCAAGCACTAGACAATGAACCAGTCACAAATGTACAATGCAAATACATGAGGCCTGGGGGCCACCGACATACACCATGACAGGCTAAGGAGGGACGTGTAGAGAAATTTTACTTTCAAAGGCATACATTTTATTAATATGCCACTTAGGTCAGTGACAAGAACAATGATTGTGTGGATAAAAAGTTATAAGTTACAGACTTAACTCTTATCCTAGATTTATATAATTGTGTTTACTGCTTACTATAGGACCCTCATATATATTCTTAAATTATTTGCACTATTAGTCAAAGAGTCACGAAAATCAGATGGTATAAAATGGCTGATCAACAGGTATATACTTATCTCCAAACTCATCAAATCATATACCAGAAACATACAGCTTTCCATGTGTCAATCGTATTTCAATAAAATAATTTTTTGAAAGCTGAGCAGTAAGTGATTAGAGAATATATTTTCTTTATTAATCCGAATTACCATCTTTTAAATTTTTCACAAATAAAATATATTAATTTTTGAAGATTGAAACATACTATAATAAAGAAATAGAAAACAAAATTATAATTGACCCACCAGAGGGAAATGCTTTCAGTATATTTGTACTGTAGTCCAATTCCTACTGTTATGATACACACAGATGCACAAGCACACAGACATACAGGCACACAAACACACACACTTTGTTCTCTGCTTCTAAAAGGAAGAAATCATGCTATGTACTTTGTTTTTCATATTCACTGCTTTGTAAATTTTTTCACATTATTTTAAATAACTTTTTATAATAAATATATTCATATCATGACTATGCCTTCCCTTTAATCCATTACATTAAGAATATGTAAAATGATTACAAAGCACCCTTAGATTCACAGGTAAAACTCTTCATGGATCTGCAACTTCGAAAATATTTATGAAACATTTTATGCTAAATGTACGTGCATTTTTCTAGAGAGAGTACATTACCTCTTCTCTATTTCTGCAAGGTTTCTGTCATTAAAGAAAAATAAGGGTGTCACTGGGTGATATGGCTGTGATTTATCAAAACAATCCCTTCACTATTTCATTATTACAAGTGAATTTAGGCATTTTCCATTTTGCTGCTCATGAAAGGCATAAAGTACTGCTGCTCTGGTGTCTCCGTATGTTTAAATGTTGGGAAAGACGCAGCAGTTCTACCATCCCTTTAGTAGCAGTTCTACCATCACTCTGACTGGCACTGCGGAGCGGATCTGACACCCCCTGGCACTTAGATTCCATCAGCATAGGTACATAAAGCTGGCCAGTGGCTGCTAATGTTGTATTATTTTTCAAAAAACATTGATAGAAGAAAAGTAGAAGATTGAATAAATTCATACTTAAAGTAAGAGAATGAGAAGTATAAGACAGAGAAAGAGGAATTAGTCTGAATCCATTTTAAAAAGTTGTTTACTTCACTAACTCCTATCTTCCTTTTGTCCTTCATCGCCTAAAAGAGCCTGTCTTCACCTGTGCAGAACTGCCTGGCCCCTTCCCAGATGGTAGCGGTAAGGTAGTCAGTCAACAACAGGACCCACTCCCTGTAGGCAGAGAAGTAAGCTGCTGACCTAAGCTAGACCAGGAAGCCGAATCTCCTACTGAGAAACTTCTACCCCAGGAAGCTGAATCTCCTACTGAGAAACTTCTACCCCAGGAAGCTGAATCTCCTAATGAGAAACTTGTGTATCCCAGGAAGCTAAATCTCCTACTGAGAAACTGTAGGAGAGAAGGCAGTTGCAGCTGAGTTACCCTATAGCAGCTCCCTACGGAATGAACCATAGGTTCCTACTGTAGAGATCTCCTATGGTTCCTGTTCTTCCCCAGACGTGATTGTCTGACTACCATGTCAGGACTCCGAACAACACAACATACAACATTCCCCCAATTAATTCCTTCTTCTTGCTTAAATTAGTGAGGGTTAGGATTTGTTATTTAAGCAGAAACCAAAATTCTAGTACAGTTCTAATTGGACCCATAAAGACAATTAAAATCTAGGGTCCATCCCTTGATTTTGTTGTTCTAAATCAAAACATAAATGCATAAATAATCCCAATAGCATCAAAATGCTTCATTAAATTCTCATAAGTATTTAAGAAAGGTGGGACCAGACACAGATCCCCTCTAAGTAAAATGTGAAATTCTTGCAGACAGACACTTGTCTTGATTGGAAGTAGAATATTCCATTCCTAAAACAGTGAGAAGCACAAAACAGCTGTTCAGTAAATGGTTATCGATGTTACATCATTGTTGTGTTTCCTGACTGAGAAACAAGGATAGGTATTCAAGATGTTGTGTTAAATAAAAAAGCAAGGTGTTAAGTGCTGTATGATTTGTGATCTGATTTTTATAATTTTAAAATGTTCTATAAAATTTGTAATTCATTATATGAAAAATGACATGGCCCTGAAGCAAGGCCAGCAGATTGCTGTAGCTGCTGGTTTCAAACAGGAGCCTGAAGAGAATTCTTTCTGTGGTCTGTTGGCCATTTCAGAACTTTAGAAATAGAATGGTCAATTCATCAGAAAGAAATAGCAGGTGAGTATGGCGGATTTTAGGGGGCCTGCAGGGGAGAGACCCTAGCGCATCAGGACCTGTACCATGTAGTTGACTTGGGGTGCCGGAAGAACAAAGAGCTCCTTCCCTCTCTGGGGGACAGCTGTGAGTGTGGCAGACTTTTGGAGGCCTGCAGGAGAGAGACCCTGGCGCCTGGGGACCTGCACCATGTGGTTGACTTGGGGTGCTTGGAGAACAAGGAGCGCCTCCCCTCTTTGGGGGGGTGGATGTGAGGCGCGAGCTGAGAATCAAACATCTCATGTTGTCCTGTCCCCTGTCCCGTGTCCCTCCCCCCCTTAGCAAGTGGGAGCCAGTGAACTGCACATCTTGTGGAAAGATTGATATGTTATCTAGTAAGAGCTCCCCATATGCAAAGATATGAACAACCATTTGGAAGAGAACGGGAGACAATATGACAGATAGTGAAGATCTCGGGTTGTCTAGCTTTGAAATTTATGCTTTCTTATGTCCCGTTCTGTTCTGTTCTGTTTCGTTGTGTTTAATTTTACCCCCTAAAATAAAATTTTAAAAATATATATTTTTTATATATATAAATATATATATATATATATATATATATATATATATATATATATATATATAAAGGGGAAAAGAAAGTGCTCTAAAGCATTTAACTGCATGTATGTTCAAGTGTGTAAGATAGATGACCACATTACTGTTTTTGTTAGATTGTTGAGCAGAACTGTTAACAGTCTCACTGTTTGAATATCTACTTTGTATGCTTTAATTTTTTAACTTGAACAACTATTTCCAAGGATGACAATATGTAACTTATCAAGTGGTGATTTCTTAGTGTTTTTGTTTTTGTTTTGTTGTTGTTCTTTTATTTTTTGCCTTTGGAATTCTGTATTGTTGCTACCCTTTTTCTGTTTTGTTTGGCTGTTTTCTTTTTTGTTTTTTCTCTTTAAATAAAATTTTTTAAAAAATGACCCAGAGTTATGTTACTGCCCCACTTGATAGAAACACTCATCTCTGTCAAGAGAAGAGAAATAAGTAATTTTTTAAAAAATGTTTTGATGTTATTTGAATTTTTGCGGTTTAAATATATCATTTTTCATGGTTTTCAGTAGGTGGAGTGAGATGTTATCTCATTGTGGTTTTGATTTACATTATGGCAATAAAAATGTTGAGTATTAAAGTATTTTCTAATTACAAAAATATAGGTGAATTAACAATACGTTCACCACCTATTTTAATCAGTATATGTCTGTGATATATAATAATTACATTCATTTTGATGAATTGGTACACATACATATTAAAGCTGCATCACATTTACTCTTCCCATTTATTTTTAAAATATTTTAAATTAAATTCATTTTAACTGATAGGTAAAAAGTTTATCTTTATGGGGTGCCATGTGATATTTTGATACATGCATATCTTATATAATGCTTAAATAATGATAAACATATCTATTTCCCCAAACATTATAATTTCCTTGTGGTGAAAACATTCAGAATCCTTTCTTCTAATCTTTTGAGATATACAGTACATAACTGCCACCTTATTTTGCAGTAGCCTACCAGTATATTTTGCCTCTTTCAACTATAACTTAGTACCCACTGAAGACCATCCTTACAGACTTCTGAAACAAATAGACCCACATCCACGTAACTGAATTGATTCCGCCAGAAATACAAGGAAGAAAAATAAATTTTCAACAAGAATAACTTCAGGAGACAGATATATGAAATGAAGCTAGTTATGTTACTGACAATGAAGTTCACGGCTACATCTAGGTTCCATACACATATAGGGATATTTTCACCCCAATATCCAGTGAGTCTTTGATTTGCCAGGAAGGTGATGCTTCTTGCAAAGACTGGGCTAAAAATAAATACACCATTAAGTGAACTCTTTGAGCACAGCATGAACACCTGAGCAAGGGTCAGGATGAGTTAATGCTAGGCTTGGAAGGAGTCCTTTTGGGGTTTTCGTATGTTCAAGTCTGGCTCACTTTACCAGCTGGCATCCAGCATCAGCAGGATGTTAATAGCCAGTCATGTTGAAATTCACCCCTCTTCCGTGAAGCAATAGTGACAAAATCTGTGTTACCTAGTAACATTCTACAAGTGGATACAATTTCTGATGCTGCAAAGATGAACTGAAATTAACCTTTACAATATCAGTGCTGCCAGATCTTCAATTACTTTGATATTTTAATTAAGATGCAGTTACAAACAGATGCAAAGACACACATCCCAGAGTGGACAGGGAGCTAATAAAGCAATTTCATAAAATGCCAAAATTTAGAATACATCACCAACTGTGGTTTATGTGCAAACATTTATTAGAATGATACTTAAGATATCCTGGAGATTAAGGATATAAAACGAATTTCTTTCAAGTACAAAGTTATCTAGATCAGTTCACAAGTAGCCTCTTTCTAATCATTCCTTCCAGATCCTGGAGAGGACTGATAATGTTGATAATCAAGATTTGATGAAGCAAAACTAAAAGTAAAAATACACCTTCTGAATCATCAAGTTGTAGCTGGAAAATATTAGCCAACGGTTGCAGAATGCTATGAGTTTAAAATTATCTTTTTTACTTTTAGGCTTGTTCTCTTGAATTTGACTGTGGAACTACAGTGCTCCTTATATTAAAGTTCTTATATTTATTTTTTAAATTTTTAAAAAAAATTTGGTACTGAGACTGGAACTCAGGACCTTGCGCTTGCCAGGCAGATGCCTGTGCTACTGAGCTATATTCCTGGCCCTAAAATTCTTATTTTTAAAGAGAAAATCACACTTCAAACAGAGGCAGTGGTAACATGTTTATCACAAAGATTATGCTTTGATCACCCACAGAGAGAACACCCAGAAGATGACAGTACTTAGTAGTACCCTGTATCAGTTTACTGAGTGTGAATTTAAAAATACTGCAAATTATTGAATTTTTAAAATGTTTAAACCAGAAGACACATTGCAATTAATCTCCCTCAAAAGAGTCCTGCTCTCTTTGAAATGCACTTGTCTCGTCATTCTTGCCACATTAAGGAGTAGTTCTGAATGTCTGCTTTCATGAGCATCGCTAATTGAGTGGTAGTGGCTGCGTTGATATCATGAATCAATTCAAAATGTTTACCTTCCATGGTCATTTTGACTTTGGGGAAGAGTCAGAAGTCATATAGTTCCAGATTTGGTGAATAAGGTGGATGAGGGTACATCATGATGTTTTTATGAGCCAGCCTTTCTGTTGCATGACACTTGGCAGCAGCATTCGTCGTAGTTTTGATCATATCGCAGAAAGGCACTCAGGAAAAGGACATCCAGACCCGCTTCAGAAAGTGAAGATGATGGGAATGCTGAGGGGATTAATAACAATGTGGCTTTTATTGTAATAATTTTTAAATTTAAACATTCACTGTATATTTTGATCACCCCTTGTATATGGTAAGTCCTTGCTAAGCATGTGCCATTTACTCTTAGCTCCATGCTCTAGAGCAGTGGTGACAAACCTATGGCACACTTGTCTCAGCGAATTGACTGCTAGCCTTCAAAGCTCTAAAAGGTTCACCCATCACTGTCCTAGGAATACCATTCCTCAGGCTCTTTGGCTTTTAGGGATTTGGTCATTGAGAGATGCTGGTGCAAAAACCTGAGGACAAGCAGTGGACAAAAGCCAGAGGTCTTCACTCTGTTTCAGGGTGTCTTTGTCCATGGGCACATTCCTTTCTGCAGGAAAGACATCACTGTAGGACAGACATCGCTTCCTCAGAGTAATTCCTGCCTAGTGACCTATTATGATCCCCACTTCCAACAGCCCTGAATCCTGGGCCATGGTACCTTCAACCTTCTCTAGTTCCAGTTCTAGCTTCCTGCTATCGCCAATCTCATATTCCTACTTCGCTTTTTAGCTCTTTTTTCATCTGCAGAAATGGTTCCCTATTTTCAGTCATTTCTGAAATATCTGGAGCCCTTGCAATTGCTTTGTTGAAATCCCAAATGATACAGGGACACAAAAACAGCACTGTCAATCAAAAAGTCAAAACTAATAAAATTATACACATAAGTGGGTATATTGGATAGTCTAAACAGTGTTCACACAAAGCAGGGGTCAGAGAGTTTTAGAACTTGGGCTTGCCTCAGGGTCATCATTTTCCAGCATGACCTTTCTTCTGTGTCTTTACCATTCATCTTCAGCTTCTTTAGAAATAATCTTTTACACTTATTCTTTGATTGTGAATTTTCTGAGAAAGCTCATTCAGTTAAGCTAACCTTAACACAGTTTTCTTGGTTAGTTTATTCTTTGGTTTCTTTCACTTATGGTCTAGTTAACCCTGGCTAAGAAAGGACTGAATTGAACATAATCATAACTGACATTAATTGAACATTGACTATGGTGAAGGGCCTTTCATCTATTATCTCATTTAATGTGCGAAACAACTTCATGGTGTATGTGTTACTATCATCTCCACTTAAATATTCTGTTTCCAGACACAGTTGCCTACTACTTTGTCTTCTATGGGAACTGCACCTTTGGTGTCCTTGTCCCTCTTAGAAGGGAGCGGAGCAGGTAGCCCAGAGATTGGCAACTCTAGTAAATGCTGAGGCTAGTCGTAGTTGTATAGGAGTGAGCCAGGCCTTGGAAGGCCTTGTAACTTGGACCAGGAGGTACATTTAAACATTCGTTAGATTCTCCATGAATGGAATGATATTAACATAAAGCATAGTCTTTTGGAGTTAGTGAAAGTTGATTCAATTTGGATTCATTTTTATACGACAAACCTTGACTAACTTCTAGAAAGATCTGAAGGCCTTTTCTTGTTTGAGGTAAATACAACATCCATACTGTGCTAGTCATGCCTACCAAGGGAGCTCTATTATTATTTGAGGGTCATTTATAATTCCTATGATTAAAAAAAAGCAGAGTTGCTAGATTTAGAAACTGAAATTAGCACACCCATCTGAAGTAAACATCATTACCACCGGCCTCCACCTCCACATAAAATGTATAGAAAAACAATATTGTTTGTTTTTATTGGGTGCCCTAACCACAGTTCAACACGGTTTGATGATCTTGCCTGCATATTATGTTGAAAAGAGTAAATATCCAATTCTCACACACAGTGCTGAGTAAAACCATCTTCCTATATAAATATCTACTAAGGGTTGTTTCATTTGGGGTTTAGGTTCTTTATTTTAGTTGCACCTGTTCAAAGTTAGAACCTCTGAGGTTTTTAAACGTGTCAGCAAAAAGAAAAATTGATTCCCCAATCCACAATCCCTCACATATATAAAACTACACACACACACACACACACACACACACACACACAGGTGCATGCCTAGACTTGACTCCTTTGATGGAAGGCATAAAATGCCAACTTGTACCTCCACCCAGGGATCTACTCTGAGGAATGAATGACGAATCCAAAGAATTTAAAAATACTGCACAGTGAGAACAACAGCCTCTGTGGGCCCAACCTGTGAGGGAGAAGGACAGCAGATGAGGGAGAAAGAAGCCACGGACTCCCTTTGGCGTTGACTTGGAGAAGAGCACTCCTGCAGAAGGACAGAGTCTTATGTTAGGAAATAGAAAAATGCATTTTCGTATTTCATCTGTCAAAACTCACAAGAAAAATGTCTTCGCTTCCCCATAAACAGAAAGCCTTATTGAAGTGTTGTGAGTCAATTTGAGCATCCTTGTCTTAGAACTCAAATACAACAATGTACCATTTCTGCCGCAAGGAGTTCTGAGAGAAGCTCCAAGAAAATTGCTTCTGAGTCCGATTTGGGTTAAAAAAAACAAATCTTTTTCCTTAGTTTCCAGTTTTTACATTGCAACGAACAACATTCTACGCCTGGAAAACTCAAACTTGTCTCTCTGCCACTTTCGATGCACTATTGGGCTGAATTTATGAAACGGATATAAAAATACTTGCCTTATAGATAGGAAATATTTTGAGTCAGTATGTGCTGGATGCACAGGGATGCCTCCTCTCACTGCCCTTTCACCTAGTCTCAAATCCCTCTGAATCTGCACGTCCACAGCCACTGGGAAATTGGACCTGACCTGGCAGGGGGTCCCTGGGCCTTGCTCTGCTGCCAAGACTAACTTGGGTTCTGAATTGTTGGTGGTGCTCAGTTCAATATTCTTTATTTTAAACATCACTTTATGGGGGGTCATGGAGCTAAAATGGCATCATATAAGAGAATGGGCTTCATAAATTACTAAACACTCTACAAATGTGAAGTACTGTGCTAGAGAAAAGTTGCTCCCTGTGCAATCCCACACTTGAGTACTTGCTTAGGTAGAAACACAGCTTGAACTTGGTTTTAGCTTCCAACCCAGTGGAAGACAGAAAAGATATTTCCCATTGTGCAAAGGTAAGGAAGGCATGGTCCCTGCAGCCTAAATTCATCTGGAGCTGAGTCTAGAGGGGAGACAGGAGCCATCCAGAAAGATCTGGAACAATGTGAGCCGCAAAGTAAACAACCACAGCACTCACTGGATTGTAACCCAAAGGATAAAAATATGTATTTATGCTTTTATAATGCCTTAAATAAATTATGGTATAAATAAATACATGGGATAAAAAGGGTTTATTTTTTCATTTGAATAATGCAAATTATATTTATTTATAGAGATTTCCCCAATCTATCTCTTAACATCATTCCACAGGATTTTCCACTTTGGAAACAACTGTCCTAAAGGATATGAGACACTTGAGGGTTTGTGGGTGCATGTGAGTGGGTGAACGTGGGAGGATGTCTGAGGAATCTACGTGGGGGTGAATGCATATGCTAGGTGTGTGAATATATGACAGGGTCTGATAGGGAACATTAGGGTGTGTGCACACCGGACTTTGCCAATATACTTTTTAAAGCAAAATTGAAATGTGCCATTTTTTTCCTCATGATATTCCCTAAGGTAAACTCTTGTTTGATTTCTTTATTTCCTCATGACAATTACACTCTTCCAATGAATACTTTTAATTTCTCACATTTTTTCTTAAAACAACTGCCTAGGTGAAGTAAAATTTTAGCATAATTTTCCTCCTGTTTTTGTAGCTGTAGTAATATTAATACAGCTAAGGTTAAAGGAGGAAATATCAGGAGCTACTCACTTGACAAAAATAATAATTAAAAAGCATACATTAAACTTCTTCATATTTAATGGTTAGAATGATATGATATATTTAAGAGTTGGGGTTCTGCCAAATTTTCCTTCTTATTTTTAGGATTTAAACTGAAAATCCAAGGCACCACTACCTTTCAGATAAATTCTGAATCATCCTGTGAAACACAACATGTTATTAACACAATTGTTTTTACTATAATGAAGTTAGGAATACACTGCAAAGGAAGCATGATGAGACAGAGCCCAGAAGAGCGAAAGGCTTTGAATTTCCAACATGGTGTATAGACATCCTTGGTCTATAGGATGGGAATGTAGCCAAACAGGTCCCTGAGATGCTCATTAGTACTAATGGGAGGATGTGGCCAAGGTGCCTAATAAATGTGTACAGCGCTTGAAGTGTTAGGTTATTTGGAAAGGCCAATTAATATCTCAGTGATCAACATTTTAGTGTTTGTCTTTTGAAAAACCCTTCTTTTTCAGAGTGTCATCCTGTCATTTTTAGTTGCCTTCATGCCCCTGTTTGAAAGCAGAATTCTTCTCTACAAAAGGATAAAGTTAACCTGCAATTTTGTACAATAACTACTCTAAGTACCCAGTGGGAAGAAAGAGCTGAAAGATTCTTATCCCTTTTCCACATTGTTTTTATATTCAAGAGTAGGTATGCTTAAACAAACAAACAAACAAGTGTGTGCTATTGTATAATAATCAGTGGCAGACTCATTTGGACCTTGCTGTAGGAATCTGATGACAAAGATGACTCTTCTGCCAAATACTCTGATTGATCACCAGAGCTTGGATTTGGTGCAGGCCACTGTTGGCAATAGGATGTTGGACCAAATGAAACATATGATCCAACCCAAAAGCACAGATGAAGCCAAGTGTTCATGTTCAGATGTGACCACATGACTCATGGTGTGACCCTAGATAGCCTCTTTAGCTCCACTTCCTTATCTGTTCAATGGACAACAAATTCATGCCATAGAGTATTGAAGCTTAACTAAGTGAGTGCACATAAACCAAAATTGGAGCAATCTCTGTGTTATTTATTACTCAGATAATCGGATTTGGGAGCAGGGAGGGTATAGCTCACAGAACAAGGAGTCAGAAGACAGAGACTCTTCAATAGTTTGTAAGGACCACAAACAAATTTGCTGTCTACAATTTTCTGTGTTTTGACAACTGTGTCAGTGGCACTAGCCTTCAATGAGAAGCCACTTCCACTGATGGGCCTAAATGACCAGTACTTACTCCAACTGGCACAATGATGTTTTTCATTAATCTAAGTGATCAGAGCTATGCAATTCTTGCACATGATACCACCAATGAGCTCAAAATAGGAAAACATCTATGTCATGAATTTAGTGAAAAGAGTAACTAGACTCCAAACTATGTTTTCTAACACTAGATATCTTACATTAGCATTTGTATTTTGTTTTGTTTTGTTTTGTTTGATAAAGGGTCTTTCTATGTAGCCAAGCCTTGTCTCAAACTTGCAGGGATTCTCCTGCCTCAGCCTTTCAAGTGCTAGGATTGCAGGTGTTCACCACCACATCCAACCTAGATATGAAAAAATACCAGATGGAAAAACTGACTTTAACTGGCTACTTTGTACAAATGTCCAAGGTGAATTAGACTTATTTTTAGGGTATATGTGTGGGTATGTCTATATGTGTGTGTTGTCACTTACCTTGGTTGAATTTACTAAGGCTAAAACTCTTCCATAAGCACCAGAAAGGTCAAGAAATATGCTTTGAATGTTCACTGAATAAGAACAAGTATTTAGTGAGTGCTTATTAATAGTTTTTGTTGTTTGTGTAATAAATAATTGTAGCTTCTAATGTAATTACTAATTAAAACTGGTTTATCTGAGGCAAACGTGTTGGCTCAGTGCCCTGGAGTTCTTGACAAACACATAGGAAGATTCTTATGCTTCTTACTAGCTTTTGATTCAGAATCCTCCTCTTTATCTCAGTGACCAAATTCAGCACAATGGTGTTCCCATCCTACTCCCCCTATCCAGATCAAGCCATGGGTCACCTATTGGGAAGCAGATAATCAATAGTGCCACTCTGTCTGCTACTACCTAATGTCTGGCCCTGTCTCAGTCTCTAGTTCCTCAGCCTTCCCTTATGGACTCTCTGTTCACACTTGGGATTTCAGCTTTCCAGTTTCACAGGCCAATCTGGAACCTGGTCAACTCTTGATTTCCCTAGGTGGAATGTGGTGACCCAAGACCTCCAATCACGAGGAATATTGTTAACAAAGGTCCCCAGTTGCTATATTCTGCAACATGTCACTGTACTAGGGCCAAGGTTTCCATCACTGTGAGTGAGCATGGCTGATAATACTGGGGCACACCCAAACCCAGGAGGTATAAGACACCTCTGATGGTTGATCTGAGCTTGAGGACTCACCAGTGGCTTTGCCCAACTTTCCTTGTAACTTCTCTAATAACTTTCCTTTCTCCATCATTGGCAGCAGATTTCTCCCTCTATTTCTCTTAACAAATGAACGCACATTCCATCTTTTTCTTAGCATCTGTTTCTCAAAGAAACTACACGTATGTAGAGAAAGTGGCCTTTTATCCTAGTGATATAGGAGATAGGGCATGACAAAACTGGATGGAGAAGTGGGTGGAACCTGTCAATTCCTAGATTCCAGGGTGGTGCCAGGTGACTCTCAGGATTTGGTGTGCAGAACTTCTCGAGGGCTCCCAGGAGATGTGGATAGCATAAGGGAGACCAGATGCCAGGAAGAACCTACTATTGTGACTCTTTGAGGCAGCCTACCCAGAGTCCCTCAGGGCGTACTTTTATTTTTGTTCTTTTTCTCTTGTGTTCAGCTCAAGTTTGCTCTGCAGAGCCAGTTTTTCCCTTCTGCTTCATTCCTCATTTTTCAAATAAACTTTGCCATCATTTTTGGCCTGTCTTATCCAATTCTTTGAGGCAAGAAGGAGCTGAAATACTTTTGAGTGGCAAGCCATTTTTCAAGGAACTATCTGACAGTCCTAGGAATGGAAATTCTCATATAGGGATGTCAGTCCTGTCAGTTTAGGAGCTGGGAAGGTCCTGCAGAATCATGGCACTATCCCAATGATATGGCTGTCAAGTCTTCTTTTGAGAAGGCCTGTGAGGCCGTTAAGGTTGTGGTAAACACGCTGCCCTTCCTCCTCTTTGTGCTCATGACGGATATTGCTAACCAATCATACCTGTGTATGAAGCACAGCTGTGTGAGTTAGAATGTTTGCCATGGGTGCAAGTGGTTCTGATAGAACACATGGCAGGTACCTGCATTATGGCTCAAACCTATCAGCAGGATCGAAGTGTAAAACTGGGAAGTCATAATAGTGTGACTTGTAGGAAGTTCTTCCTTCCCAGGGATCCCTAGGTCCTGGGGATGTGTGCATGTTCCGTGAGTTGGTGCTAGTTACTGTCTCCATGAATCTTCCTGCTCGGCATCTCAGCATCATGTAGCAGACCATCTTGTGCCACTTCTAAATTTTTTATTATATAAGTTTTAATTTTTTATTTAAGGAATGTATATGTATGTTTTCCTTTTTTCCAGTACTAGGGACTGAAGCCAGGCCCTCTCCATGGAGCTACATCTCCAACACTGTCTTTACTTTTTATTTTATTTTATTTTATTTTATTTTATTTTATTTTATTTTATTTTATTTTATTTTATTTTATTTTGAGACAGTGTCCAGACTAGGCTCAAATCTGTGATACTCCTGCCTTAGCTTCCCAGATTACAGGGATTACAGGCCCAGCTTGTGCATTTTCTTTAAAAGTCTAACAAACAGTCTTTGAAGGTTTTAAGGAAAACCAGCCATTCTCTGCATACCCTTCTTTCTGACTCCTCCCAAATCACTGTCTACTAAATATTCCTCTAGTATTCACTTTCATATTTCTAAAAGTTTACATATATTGCCATTTCATGGCTCATCAATTTAAATCAGCCACTGACTTCACTATATTATACACAAGGTTCACCACACCATCATATCCTGCCATTTCCCTTTTACTTACACACCAGCATAGTCTTTTGTTTCCTGAAACAAATAGTTAATATTTATATTATTGTGACTATGTAGCTATTGATCAGTTTAGTAGAATCATGCCTCCTTTTGTGTATAAACATGTATTTCTGAGGGAGTTCATAGCTATTTTATCTATTGTTATCACTCTTATTATCATTAATTTTCTTGGTTCCTAGAGCCCTCCTTACTGGAACCCTTAGTCCTCCTATGCTAGCTATGTGGGCTGCTTTTTGTCTTAGCTTGCTGGTTAGCATCATTCCTGGGGATGTTTTTAGGGTAACACCCTCTATTTTCCTACATTTCATGTCTCCCTTTGTCATGGTTAGTGCTTCATCTTACTCACCCTGTGTACATAATCTGCTGCTGTTTCTCCATGTCCCACTTTGCTCCAATGACTTCCAAAGAAAGATTGAGCCAGATGTAGACTTACTGTGAACTTGCCTATAGGAAAATGCCTTCATGCCATCCTGGCATTTGTTCTGGCAGTGTGTTAGCCAGATTTCCAGCACTGCAATAAATACAGCTTACACAGAGAAAAGGTTTATTTTGACTAATGGCTTTGGAGGTTTTCATCCGTGATCGATTGGCCTTGTTGTTTTGGGGCTTGCGGAAGGAAACACTTGTGGGTGACAGCAAAACTCACCTCATGGCCAGAAGCAACAGAGACAAGGAGAAAGGGGCTGAAATTCCCCTATCCCCCTCACCTCCCAGAAGCTCCACCACTGCTGGGAAGCCTTTAACACCAAGGTCTTTGGTAAACATTCCGGATCCCAACTCTAACAGGCAGTAATATATTTCTGAGATGGATGAAACATACATTTGAGGATAAAATCTAAATCTAGAGAGGAAATATTATTTCCTTGTTATTTAAAATGTATTTTTATGGATCCGCTGCTGAGAACTCTAATGTCATTTTATTTCCTGTTCCTTTGTTCTACTGTTTTTTCTCCATGGAAGGTCTTTGGATATGTTTACTACCCTCTGAGTGCTGAGTGCTGAAATTTCAATCCCAGTATGCCTTGGTATGGTTTTAGTTTGGACTCAGAAGCAGGTTGTTGTGCAAGGAGTTTACCAGGACCTGCTCTTGAAAGCATTTGTCAGGGACGGGCAGAGTCAGATGGTGAACTGTGATACAGGTGCTGCAAGACTTCAGCCAATCCTAAAGTGAGCTCTGGAACTGGAAAAACCCTTCAGAGAGAGCTGAGCTGAGCTGAGGTGAGCTGAGTTGGGCTTTTATGCCCTCTTTTGTTACCCAATCATGAATTTAGGGAATCCCTCAAAAAAGACTGAACCTGGATTAGCCAGCAGCCTTGGGCCAAGAGCAATTGCCCAAGAGAGAATCATCAGAAAACCAGCAGTTAGCAACATACTCTTGAGGTGAGAGAGTATGTGCCTTGGTTCTGAAGCAAAATCTGTGAGGCACACGACAGTATTCCAATATAGTTCTTTTACTCATTGTGCCGAGCTTTGGCTGAACTCATTCATTCGGAACAGTTAGGTCCTTCAAATTTGTGAGGAATTTCCTTGAGTTAATTCTTTGAAAATTTCTTCTCCTTTTTCTTCTTTCTCCCTCTCTGGGTCATATTTTGTTCTTTCAGACCTGATCTCCTCTTCTGCTGTTGACTGTCTTTTGATCAGTGTACATCCTACAATGTTTCTTTCTCTTTATTTTGCAATGTGCTCACTGTGACCATCTAATGATGGGGCGACTCCCCAAAAATATAAGTGGGCGTCAGCCACATGTGCTGTGTGTATTAATAATTTACATATCCTGTGCTGTCATTTTGGAGAATTTGGGGAGGAAGAATACATAAATGGTATGTGATCTATCAAATTTGACTCCGAAATTATAAAGCACAGACTGTTTTACTCAGCCTGTCACTGATTCTCTTCAAGACCCTTCACTTGATACATAATCAAAGAGAATCTACTGAACTCAAAGGGAAAGCAGAGAATAAGCTGTGCTGCTTTTGGAAGACTTTACCAAAGACCTCAGAGTGATGAAACACATCACCACACAGAGACATCTAAAATTAGCCCTTAACTTGGTTTCTGTCAGAGGCTACAGGTCTAATTCATTTCCAGAGGCATCATTTGGGTGTTTCATTAGTCCCCACTTTGCCTCATGTTTCAGGAAATAGCTCACCTATTCTCATTTAGGATTCCTTGAGTGCATCTCCCCTACCTGTGCCTACAAGAACCAAAGCAAAGCAAAGTTTTCCTTCTGTTTCTAAAGTCTCAGGTTTTCCAAGAAAGTCCTTATGTTTAACCCAGGGCTGGTGTCTTTCTAGGATGACTGGTGATTGGAATTTCCATTCTCTCTGCACCTCCAAGATCTTCAATAAGACTGTATATTCCAAAGTTGATTTCATGAAATCTTCCTCAGAACCACCGTCAGATCCTAACAGT
The DNA here is from genome assembly GCA_004027295.1 of Dolichotis patagonum. Taxonomy (NCBI): domain Eukaryota; kingdom Metazoa; phylum Chordata; class Mammalia; order Rodentia; family Caviidae; genus Dolichotis; species Dolichotis patagonum. The sequence goes on from PVJX010005845.1 coordinate 67,958, forward strand.
TCAACATAGTCCAGGAAAGCACAAACAGCCACATACTATGATCTGAATACTGTGCCCCCCCCCCAAAAATGTATAAGTTGAAACTTAATCCACAATGTACCTGCATTAAGAGGTGGAACAGCTGGGAGATGATTAAGTCATGAGAGCTACACTCTTATGAATGGTATTAGTGCCCTTACAAAAGAGGCTCGAGGGAGCTTAGCTGCCCTTTCTGCCATATGAGGACATATAATGAATCATTTATGAGAAAACCCAGTCCTTATCAGACACTGAATCTGCTAGTGCCTTGACCTTGGCTTTTCCAGCCTCCAGAACTGTGAGCCACAATTTTTTAATTGTTTATAAATTACTCATACTAAGGTATTTTGTTAAGCACAGACTCATACTAAGGTATTTTGCTAAGCAGTATGAACTGACATAATAAAGAAGACACCATTTGCTTCATTTTGACAAACAAGTCTTCACATTCCTCCTGTCATTTGATATTCTTGACTCTCTTTCTCCAGTGCGTAACCATTGTGGGAATGACATAAAAGTCAAAATTTGGGACTTCACAACCTACATATTTTTAACAAATATATACAAATGCACACATGTACCCACCAAAAAAAGCCAGGCAATAATATAGAAAGATTGTAAAAATTATAGTTTGCAAAGATGAAAATTTTCATTGAGCAACATAGTTTTATTCTCTGCAGAACAGTTAAACTCTTGAAACCATAATTCCTCCAGAAAAGAATCTTTTATCTTATTTGTATAGTCAATGTTTTTTTAATACTGAGAAACACTTAGCTACATCATTGTCCACCTCCTGCAAACAGAAAATTGTTCCATTTGGGAGAGCTGTAAAAGCAGGATTTATTTTTTTGGGAATGAATGCTTCATATATATAGTCAGTATCAAGACAATAAGGGATTCACATCCTAGCTTTTCCTAATACTGTGTTCCTGAAACAGCTATTTAATTTTCCTGTGCTTCAATTTTCTCATCTGTAAAATGGACATAGTGAACTTACCTTGAAGAATTGTTGCTGAACTTATGTAAGGAAATCCACGCAAAAGATCTTCACACATCTGTTGCATAATGAACAAGAAAATGTCCAATAAATATTAACTACCACTGTTATTCATTCAAGTGTGGCTGGTTTTCTCCTTCACAATTGTGATATGGTAAATCACTTGCCATGTTTAAAGACAGGACACAAAAGATGCAAATGGAAAAATTCAGATTGTCATATGGAGATTACTGATTCTTAAGCCTTAGAGTTTAAAGTAAATTCTTAGCCCCAGGTCTTATGTTGCCTCCTTAGTCAGCCTGAATCCCTTATTTCAGTTATTCGAGTGAGCAGCCCTGCATTCTCCATCTCTGTTCTCTCCCTGACCCAAAGGACAGGCTTCAGGAACCCTCGACCAACTTCAAGCTGACAATTGCCTGCCAGTCTGCACTGTTCAAAAGATGAGTAGTAATGAGCAGCCTCCTAATTACCAGGGTTTCAGCCTTGTCAGAGTATACATCTCTTCATGAGATGTAGCTAATTGGTACTGCCAAAGAAAGAAATTTATAAAGACCTAGATAATAAGCATATAGTGAATTCAGTTAGGGTGGCTATTTTCTATTGTTTTCATTCACAGCACTCTTACATAATAAAACTTTCATCTCTCTGTTCACATGTTGGAAGAAAGGGAAATGTGTCTTTTGAAGATGTGTTGGTGAGATGGGAGCTTAGTGGAAGGTTATTCTTGCTCCTTACTGCTGGAGGGTGTTTAATACCTCAACCTGAACTGCGTAGATAACATTCAATTAGGTAAATTCTTAAGACTTGCTATCAGGTCATGTGAAAAGAACTTGGCTTTTTCAAATGTAAACTGAGGTTTCACATCCAAGTCGTTTACTCATAATGTCTGGAAATGTGTTTTCTGTCACTTTTCAGAGTCTCAGCTTCTTAACCAGTAAAAGAAAACACACTGATGTCACAGAGGTTTAAATATTAATTAGAGGAAACTGTAAGTATGGTGGCTGTGCATAGTAGATGGTCAGTAATTTTTCTCCTTTCTTCCTCTGACCCTCCCTCTCTCTTACTTTCTCTTGTCTTTCCTCCCTCCCTTCTTTCTTTTTCCCTTCCTTCTTTTCCTCCTTCCCTCCCTCCTTCCTCCCTTCCTTTCTTCTTCCTTCTTTCCTTTTCAACAAAATGATTGCAATTCTTCTTAGGTATATTTTTAATTTTTTTGTACAGATTAATGAATTTCATTTGGCAGATTTGTATGTGTACATAACATATTTTGTTTGTTTTCACAATCACATCCCCCTTCTTGACACACCCTTTCTCCTAGTTTCATATTTGGGGGGTTCAATGTTTATAATATATTTTTCTCACATTCATCTTCCTAGTACCCATCCTTACTCATCCTTTCTCTTCTTCCTTTTCCCCTTCTTATTGTCTAATAGTCTCCCTTCACTTTCTTCTCATCTTTTTTAAATTCCACATATTAAAGAGAACATGCAGTGCTTATCTTTCTGTTTCTGGCTTGTTTTACTCAATATGATAATCTCCAGAACTATCTATTTTCTTAGGTAGAGTTTTTAAAATAAAAACATCAGGCACTTACATTACTAGACCTTGTTATTAATATAAAGCCAAAAAATTATATTTGAAAAAATATATACCTGGAAAAGGTGTTATTTTCAAGTTCCCATCTGTGACATAAGAAAAGAAATTTGAAATGCACTCCTCAGGTATAATTGCATATGTAAGCAAACATTTATGATCAAGTATACTTCTGTGACACACAAATATACATACATAGCACATTAGAGATTGAGAACTTAAACATCTTTCAACAGAAACAAGATTCTAATTGAAATTAATAATATTATAGACAGTAAAAATGATTAACTGTATTTGGACATCATAAGTAATTATCTCAAAGACAATATTGAGTGAAACACAGCAGGTCTGTATGTTTTCCTAGCTTCAGTATAAAAAAGAGTAGATGCAATACTCTTGTAAGCTATAGATGGAAGAACAAGCCAAAAAATATTTCAACTATGTATTTCCTCTTGGAGGACACCAGAAGATTGGCATATCAGAAAGAAACTTGTTTCTCTAGACTATGAATTTATAGAGGCATACAATTATTTTAAAGAGAAAGAAGAGGAAAAGTTTGAGATGATTTGTAGACTCTCTGTCTTTCTTTAGGAAACTCTCTTGAAAATGTCAAGGTCCTAGAGCTGAGAAATTTCAGAATTGGCAAGAACTGTAAGCTTATCTTTAACATGGACTCCAATCCTGGACACTTACTAAAATCACTTGTAGGGTGTGCACAGGTCTGACAGATCTATGCAGAAGTACTGACACCAAAATGAGGCATGGGGCAGAAGGTGGGAATATGCGGAATTCATATTTAAAAGTAACACCATTGCTGTCAGATACACAGACAGTTTGGAAGATCACTTGGGTAGAGTCAAAAATTCTCTATAATTTTCAAATATCCTGGTAGAAATATATTCAGGTATCACACAATTGATACTCACTGTACGTGGCAGGGGTAGCAGTGGTGGCAGGAAAATGAAAGATGGGTAGACAAGGCTAGAAACAAACACAAAATTCCACTTTCCACTGCCACACACTTGGAGATTACTAGAAATTTCCTTTAATAAAGGAATTTTACTGCTAAAAATACTTGAAAATGATCTTTTTCATTTTAAGAAAAAATTGATGGCATCCCTTCCAAGTGATAGCTCAGCCCTAGGTAGACTAAGAGCCATATTTTCCTTTATTCCCATGTTCTCCCAACATGTATGCGTAAATATGTACATGGATGTGTGTGAAAATATATTAACAGATTATGTGTGCACATGTAGATATCCTGCTATAGGAACAGAGTATTTTTCATATATATATCTTCCATCTAAAAACTCCAGTGAACTTTTCCTATAAAGAGCAAGAAAGTAAGTATTTTTTAAAAAATTTAGACCAACCTCTCTCTCACCCACTCTGCCATTATAGCATAAAAGCATTTGTGAGTAATATGTAAATAAGCAGGAATGGTTGTGTTCCAATAAAAATTCATCTAGGGGATTTGAAATTTGAACTTCATATCATTTTCATGTGTGATGAAATAATATTCACTTTTTTATTTCTCTCCTTCCATTTAAGAAACTAAAATCATTTCTAACTTGTGGCACATATATTAATGAGTGGTAAAAACAAACTAACAAAACAAGTGAACATTGGGCAGGAGTATAACCCCTCTTACCACTTTTCCATTAGACAGGAGCCCAAAGAGACTCTGGGTGAACACTGTGGAGGAAAATAGCCCCTCCAATCCTTTTCTGCCACCACAACTGAGTGAACCACACTGGAAGGCCCAAAGAATGGCCTCTCCCCTCACTACTGCCATGACTGACGTGGACTGCTTGGGAAGGCCTAGAGACCAGAGAGAAATGCCAGCTGCACAGAAGGGTCCCCACAAGGGTTCACAGGATGGACAGGTGAGACTAACAACATGAAAAGTTCAAAGCAGTATAACAATATGAGCCAACAGGTGACTGAGGCCTACAGACCAACTAAAAAAGAACACCAAGACTTGGTAACTGGCCCTTTTAGCTCAATTTATTTTATACTTTCTTATTTTTTTTTTTTACTTTTTTCTGTTTCTTTCTTTTCCTTTTCTTTTCCTTTTTCTTCTTCTTTTTTTTTTTCCTCCTAACTGGCTGGGGAGAATTCCAGCCACAGAAAACTAATCTCATCCCCCAAATCCAGAGAAAAAGTTCAGATAATCCTTTGAAAACCTCTTTATTCTTTCTTTTTTATCCCCTTCTCTCATTTCGCAAACCTTGTGTGATCATCCTTTGTTCTCCAGCCTTGGTTGTACTTACTTTCCAGTTATCTTTGTTTTATACACTATCCTCTCTAAAATTTGCTAACACATGGTAAATGTACTCTACCAAGTGGAAACACTTTACATACAAACTCTTAATTTATGATCAGTTCTACTATATAATGATTGACTCTGATCCTATGGACTAAAGTTCAAAATCAATAGTTACTACAGTTTCTAAATTGTGCTTGATGCTATTGTTATTGCTAATTTTACCACTTTAATCAGGATGGCTTATCTGTTATAATCAGTTGTTGCCCCCTCTGTAACAATACTGGAAAGCTCTGGGGTAATAACCTCGCCAGCGTTCTACACCGAAGGACTGGGGACAGAGCCAAGCACATAACAACACTAGACCCTTAATTAATTGGGAAGTTAAGCTAGTATGACAGACACAAACCAAGAATCTCTACATGCAGAAGAACAGACTTTTCCTAGAGAGGCATTGACACTAGTGATACAGCTACTCACTACAAAACCTCGAAAGAATCATCAGAGAAAAAAATAAAATTTTTTTGAAATAGAAAAAGACATGATGAAGAAACAAAATACAATCTCAGATCTTGAGCCCACCCAGAATAAGTCTAGATGATGTAGACACAAGAGAACTTGGAAGACACACACCTGAAATCCCTAAAATGGTAGCAATCTAAGTAAAGAAACAAATCCATTAAGCTACAGAGGAAATCATATCAGATATAATCTTTCAGGCACAAAAAAAGAAATGTCAATATTTATAAAGAAATGTTCAACAAATTTAGAGTAAAGATAAATTAAAAAATAGATGATTGTAGGAAGAGGATGCAACTGAGAATGACCAATATAGGAAAAAAATAGAATGCATGAAACAGATTCTAACAGATATTCAGGAAATTAAAAATTCCTTTGAAAGCTGGCAAACTGTTTGAATGAAACTGCAGACAGACTTTCAGACTTTGAAGACAAGATTGTGGTTAGTGATCATGAAAGGAAAGATCTCTTGAAAATAAGGAAAGGGCAAGAAGTAAAAATTCAACAGCTGTAAGATGATGCAAAGAAAAAATATAAGAATAATTGGTATAAATGAAAAAGCAAGAGTCAACACAATTGGTATAAAAAACTATGTGTAGTAATAATTGCAGAAATTTTCCCAAGCATGGGAAAATAATCTGACATAGAGAAAAGTGAGGCATATAGAACTCCAATTGGCCATAACCAAAATAAACCTACTCCCAGACATATAATAAAGATTCCAGAAATTCTGCACAAAAACATAATATTAAAGTTGTCAGAGAAAAGAAACAGAGCACCCTAAAAAGGAAAGCCCATCAGAATCACTGCATACTTCTCAATACAAATCTTAAGTCAACAACAGCTTGGTGTGACATATTTCAAGATGTGAAAGAAAACAACTTTCAGCCTAGGCTGATATACCCAGCAAAACTCTCTCTCAAAGTAAATGGAGAAATAAGATACTTCTATGACAAAGAAGAACTGAAGAAATTCATGACCACTAACCAACACTACAAAGGGTACTAGAAGTCATTTAGACAGAGACAAAAATGACCACAATTCCAAAAACAGCAAGAGAAAGAAACCACCAAGCAGAGCAAACAGAGTGGAAAAGTAGAGAACCAACAGCAAGAAAATATCATGACAAAGACAAGCTAATACATATCTATTATAACCATCACTGTAAATGATCCCAATTCATCAGTCAAAAGAAACATACTGGCAGAGTGTATCAAGAAACAATATCCAACAATATGCTGTATATGAGAAACACATCTAACTCAAAAAGAAATCCATAGACTAAAAGTCAGAGGATGGAAAACAATACTCCATGCAACTCCAGGTAACCCTGAGAAATGTAGGGGTAGGGCCGGAGATTTAGCTCAGCAGCATAAGCACCTATCTGGCAAGTGCAAAGTCGTAAGTTTGATCCCTGGTACCAAAAAAAAAAAAAAAAAAAAGCAGGGGTAGTTATTTTGTCTGAAGACAAAGTGAACTTCAAGCCAAGGATGATCAAAAGAGACAAAGAAGTCACTACTTACTTGTTAGGGGAGAACTTCAAGGGAAAGAGATAACAATCATAAATATATATACACCAAATACAGAAGCACCCAACTATGTAAGACAAATATTAATAGACAGAAAAATCAACTAAACAATAACACAGTTGTAATGGGAAACCTTAGTATCCCATTGTCACAAAGAGATAGATCAACTAGATGAAAAATCAGCAAAGAAATAGCAGAATTGAGCCAAACCTGCAAACAAATGGACTTAGTAGATGTCTACCGAGTGTTCCACAAAACACAAATTCTTCTCAGCTACACAGGGATGTTCTCTAAAACAGACTGTATGCTAACCCACATACTAAACATGCTTAAGTAAACACAATGGAATTGAAATTGCCCCACTCATATTATCTGACCACAGTACAATACAGTTGGAAATTAATGACAAAAGAAAACAAAAACTCCATAAAAACATGAAAATTAAAAAACAGATTAGAAGATGCAGACACAACTACAAACATATCTAACCACTTTACCATTTACAAAGGGGCCAAACATGTCCACCGGAAGAAAGCTAAGCTCTTTAATAAATAGTAGTGGAAAAACTGGTTTTTCACATGCCAAAGACTATATAACTAGACCCATGTCTAGAATCACGAGCTAAACTAAACTAAACTAAACTAAACTAAACTAAACTAAACTAAACTAAACTAAACGTCAAACTTGAACTAAACTAAAAGTCAAAATGGAACAAAAATTTAAATATTAAAACAGAAACACTGAATCTACCAAAAGACGAAGTAAGAAGAAATCTAGAAGACATATAGGGAGGCAGAGAGTTCATGAAGAAAAACCAAACTGCATGGAAAGTATTTCAAAGAATCAAAAACTGGGATCTCATCTTATTAAAAGAATTTCTGTACATCAAAAGAAATCATAAAGTGAAAAGAAAACCCATAGTGGGGAAAAATTTTAGCCAACTGTCCCTCAGACAAAGGACTTCTATCTAGAACATATAAAGAATTGAAAAAAAAAAAAACATCCCCCAACCAAATTCAAAAACCCAATCTAAAAATGGGCATCTGAGATGAATACACACTTTTCAGATGAAAAATATAAATGGCAAATAAATAAATGAAGACATGTTCAATATCATTAGTCATCCAAGAAATGCAAATTAAAACCACACTGAGATTCCATCTCACCCCAGAAAGAATGAAAATCATCAAGAAATCAAACAATAACAAATGCTGGTGGGGGTGTGGGAAAAAAGGAGCCCTTCTCCATTATTGGTGGAAGTGTAGACTGGTACAACCATTGTGGAAATCAGTGTGGAGATTCCTCAGAAAACTAGGATTAGAGGTCCCATTCAACTCAGCTATACTCCTTTTAGGAATTTTCCTGAAAGAATTAAAAACATCATACCACAGTGATATATATGTACTGTGTTTATAGCAGCACAATTTGTAATAGCTGAATCTTGGAAACAACCAGTCCTTTCTTGTGAGTGTCTTTAGTCACTGTCACAGATGTCTCAATGTCTTGAATCAGTTTACCTTTCATGATTATATTACTATTGGGAAAACCCAGAATTTGGAAAGTACCAGATCTGGTGAATATTGTTGATAAAGACACACCATAATGTTTCTACAAGCCTGCCTTTCTGTTGGATGGTACATAACAGCACAATTCACCATATTTTTTGTCATACTTCATAAAGACACTCAGGAAAGACTTCCAAAACTGCTTCCAAAGGGGGCAATAACAATGAAATAAGTAGGTCTGATGCAAGAGGTAGTACTTTGAGGGAGATTAAAGCCAATGCCTTGTACTGTGATCAATTAAAATTTAACATTCACCATATTTTTGATCATTCCTTATACATTCCCTCCTTTCAGTAAATATATTTGAAGCTGAATGCCTAACCACAGAAAGTTTAAACCATCTCCTTATCAATACCAGGCACTCATCTAACATTATAACGGGTAAAAAAAATCCCATGTTATCTATGGTCCTTATTTAGGATACATCTGAGTCATCCACAATAGTCTCATCTTTTTCTTTAAATATTTTCCTAGTAACAATCCTGGACCAATGTCTGACATTTAATAAACACACAAAACTACAAGCTCTAAACTGTACTATTAAGTATAGCAGTATTAACTTGTCTCATTCTTGGAAATGTGCCCTTTTTTATACATTAAAATGTGCACTGTCTTGGTTCTTATTCTGTCATGCCAGTTGATCTTATTCTTTCCTTCTGTCTCTCTCTCTCTCTCTCTCTCTCTGAATTGTTTTCTTTTTTTTACTCTCTGTCTTGGTGATATATTGAAAGTCACAAAGCTGGTAATTGAGACAGCTGAAGTTCAAGTTTAATCTTTCTGATTTGAAAGTACATTTCCACAATACTTCAGAGTGTTTATTCATTGTCTTGTTATACTTTTCAGCATAGATCTCTTGAGCTCAGCTTTGATCCAGGTATGATGTATTAAGAATAAAATGATATTTAGTCCCCATGTTTAAAGATCTCATGGTCTAGTGAAAGACAATCAATTTAATTACAGTATAACTGCTATGCCCTTTTAGTCCATTTTGGGTTGCTGTAACAAAATACACAAGATTGGATACTTTATAAAGAAAAGAGGTTTATTTAGCTCATAGTTCTGGAAGTGGAAGAGCATGGTTGGCATCTGCTTTGCTCTCTTGAGAGCCTTATGGCAGATGGCATAACAGCGGGGGTGAAGGAGAGGTATCACAGGACAAAACAAAAGACAAAAGAGCAGGAGGCACCAGGCATGCTCTCTACAACAGCCTTCTCTTGAGGGAATAAACCCACTCCTGCCAGATTTGGCTCAGTCTCAAAGGGCAGCATTAATCCTATGTTTGAAGTCTCTTCCACCTCAGCACCACCACACTGGGTACCAAGCTGCCAGCACATGAAATTTGAGGGAACACACTCAAAACATATCAAGCCAGAGCACACGAATATGTTGCAAAATTATACCTAAGGCCCAGGTCTCTCACTGGAACTCCAGGGTACAGCTCTTAGATCACCAGGACCCACCAAGCATTTTTACTTACACGTTGTTTGCATTATCTATTGCTGTCTAACAAAACGCCCAAGGTGTATTGGCTTTAAACAACAGTGATTTATTTTGCATCAAATTTTGGGTGAACTGAGCTCAGCTGGGTGGTTCTTCTGCTGAGGTCACCCTCAGTGTTACCCTTCAGCTAGGAGCTGGGCTGGAGCTGTCCTTTCATGTGCTGCCCTCTGCCCACAGTTTCACAGCACTCCAAGGGTCTAGCCTGAGCTTCCTGATAGCATGGTGGCTGTTTCCAAGAGAGCAAGCCTCAATGCACGACCGCTTTTTGAGCCTCTCTATGCTTATAGCACGTGAATGTCTAATTGCCAAACAAGTCACATAACTAAGCCAATGCAGAAAGGAACTACACAAGAACAGGAGGACCAAGGCTGTGGGTCAATGAAATAGACCACCATAGAGTTCAGCTTTTCCATCAATGTCTTTGACTGAAATAACCATAACACTTCAAAATAACCTCTCATTGGTATTTTTATTTCTGGTATTACTACTTGCAAACTTAGGAATAGTCAACTATGATATCTACTCCAACCATCTCTAATTAGTTCCTGATCCCTTTCAATACCTTCTAAAATACTTTCCTCTCTTCCTTTCCTTTTTTCATATATACCACTGCACCACTAACTCAGAGTGTCCTGAGTGTGTGCTGGTGCCCACTGCCATTCTGTAGAAATGTTCTAAGTGGAGGAGATCATGATCCTTGTGTGAGGGTTCAGCGTGAATGTGGTACCCAGGACAGCTGGAGTCTGAGCTACTCATCACTTCCCATCTGCTCTAGCGAGCAACGCATATACCATTTTCCAGATGTGCTATAATATGAAAATACTGTCATAACTGAGTTTCTCGTTTCTATTCATCCTTTTTTCCCATCATGCCTAAGTTCCAGTTCATGTCTCATCCTTCTTTTAATAAGAGTTGCCTATAGCTCATAGTTCAAGCTGGTTGATATTCAAAAATTCCTGACTTGAACTTAATTTTGGCTTTTGCTCATCTTCTCACAAAAACACAGCAAAACAAGACAAACAAATAAACAAAAACTACTTCTGTCAACCTGCTCAGATGAGCACCTCCTAGGTAAGAATGTCTTACATTTTCTGCTTCTACGTCTTAGAACAAGCCTACCCCGTTAGGAAAAACTTCCAGTGTCAGTTCTCCTTTAAATTTTAAGTTCCTTATGCACTATGAAGGCTTCCAGAATGTTCCAGTCCAGTGATTCTTCTGACTTCTAAGAGCATATCTTCAAGAAGGTACTATATATAGTTACATACTTTCCAATGGTGGCCACTTATTTCATGTGCATATTTAAATTTAAGTTAATTACATTTAAATAAAAATTTAAAATTTAGGTTCTCGGTTACTAACCCTATTTCTAGTGCTCAGTAGCCATGGAAGTTTCATGGCTGCCATACTGGACAGCAATGCTGTGGAAACATTTTCCTAACCTCAGAAAGTCTTGTTGGACATCTAGGTCTATATCACTTAATTGGCAATAGAACGTTGTTTCTGACTTGTGACTGGCTTTGCAATAGCCAACTCTCAGCCCCTTGCTTTCTTAGTTACCTCCTATTATATAATCTGAAACCTCCAGATACTTCCTTGGCCAGACTCCTTGGCCAACAACAACCTCAAGGGATGTCCATTGGGAGGGTTTTCAGGGCAGGAGCTTTTATATGATAAGGGAGAGAATTATGTAAGGAGAACTGTCTCACCACATACCCTTTTGTCTTTGGAAACAGGTATGTGATAATGTTTTGTCCAAATCTTGAACCATCTTGTGACTATGAGGAAAATGCCAAGACCGTCTCAGACATCTATCCAGAACCCTGAAATGGTTAAGCAACTGAATCAGCCTGGGGACTACCTACTCTAAGGCATCCAGATATAGGGTTAATTATAATATCTTACTCTTTAAGCCTCTATTAGTTAATTTTTTGGTTATTTTCAGCCCTTAAGCATTCCTACTAATAAAACCATATTAATGCAGAGAACCCATATGGAACTTCCTACATAGCCCGCTTTTCTGACCCACGTGGACAGAGAGACAATGTCCCCCAAGGATATCTGTACAGTGTGACCTTGGCTTCATGCTCAGAGCTAGGCATTTAAGTCAAGCTGGGAAACTGAGCCCTAAGATTTGGGATTCAGGTTTAGAAATTCCAGGATATATTCACTTTTTTTCTTCTGGACAGAGAAAACATGTGTTTTGGAGTTCTAGGTGACATCATACCACGTGGTATGGAAATCAGAATATGAGGAGATAAAAGTGAAGAAAAAAAGAGAGTTCTAATGGAGCTGGACTTTTAATTCAAGATAAAGCCTTTGGCACCAGTGTTTTGGATTTTCCAGAGTCTATTCCCATGTTTCATGTTCTGCTCCTACAATTATGATAAATTCCTTGGTAAGAGATCATGTGGAGATTTAACACTTTCAGTTTGAAAACCTCTTAATTTCGATGTACAATCTGCATTGTTAGTAAACTGGCCTGTATTTATGCCATGGCTCTTTAACCACATAGTGAATATATAAAGAACATCTTGAAAACATCTCTTAGACACACCTGCAGCACATAGTAGGTGTTCAGTAAATTCCAGTGAGCTGATTGACTTTTTCCAGTTTTAGAAAATCAGTAATGAGGGGCTCCTCGGCTGGACCACAGGCTTGTGAATTTGTTTTCTGAAATCTCTAATCTTAGCCTATGTGAAGAAGTGTGTCATTTTAACAACAGCAACACTTCAATCTATATTTGTACCTGAAACTTACACTAGAAAGGTGAGAAAAGAAGAAATATAGTTCTTCATTATTACTTCCAACATACACCCAAGACAGATCAATTAAAATTTTTTAATCTGGTAGTGTAATGTGAGTGACAATTTGAAAGGAAGTCCTTGGGTCTCATTGAAAGCTTTGCCAGGCAACCCAGTCACACTTAGATTTGAGAATCATTTGTAGTGTATGGTGTATGGGGGGGGGGTGTGAGTGCGTGTGTGTGCATGTATGTGTGTGTGAATATGTTCTGCTTTATGGTTTATTGTCAAAGAAGTTTGAACTAAAACAACACATTGTTTAGTTTACTTTATCTGTTTTCATTTGCCTACTGTTTCCCAATGCCAAGTTTTAGATCCTAAGCCAATAGAGATTCTCATTTCATTTATTTATTTAGCATCCTTAATGAAGCCCTAAGTAAACACTAAGGAAACAAAACTGAAGATGCTATGTATTCTGCTTCATTAACATTTTCATGTGCTCCTAGCATTTAAAGAATCACCTTCAGTCCATGAGCAAGAACTGGGATGTGGAACTTGTTCACAGCTCCCGTTACATGGCCTTTCTAAGGATAGTAGTGACTTCCCCACAGTGAAGACCACAGAATAAGTCTCAGGGCTGAGCACTTGGTTTCCAGATGCTGGTTCTCTCCACCTGCCATCTTGGGAGGTGTTACAGCACAAGTTTGCAAGACCTTGGCTCTGGTTTTGGAGCCAAGATCCCAGATCAGCCATAGATGAGTTCCATAGCAAGGATGTATTTCACAACTGGTCTAAGCCTTCATTCCTCTCTCTATAAAATGGGACAGTAATAGTATCTAGCCCGCAGAGTTGGCAGGGTTGTACAAGATCTCATCTTTTGGGTGAGCATACAGTATGAGTTCACTAAATAATACACAGCTTCTATAGCTTCAGTTGATGTGAACCCAGATATGTGTGGGCCAAGACACAAAAATGCCTGGAGGTGACCTGTGCCTTCAGCCCAGGTCAACAATGAAGTGGACAACAAGCTAGTTGGCATCAGGCTAGAAGTATGTTTTTCTTCTACAAGGAGATACACTCGAGCTCAGATTTCAGTGGCCTCGAGTCTTCTTTTCCCATATGAGAGAGGAAGCAATATCCCACCAGTTCCCAGCTCTCCCGGCATGGGGCAGCTGGTACTGCAGATGACCCTTCCTGAAGTTCTTCTCTCTGAATCCAGATGCCTAGTACTGAGAAACCCAAGCCATCCCTGCATGGGCGGGAGCACGGCAGAAGGCTCTAATCTGTGCATTCATGTAGGAT
>PVJX010005846.1:0-82008 GCA_004027295.1 Dolichotis patagonum
TCTCATGCTTGACCCCAATATGGAATTTTATTCAGGGCTGGAAAACTGAATAGATTAGTAAAGTGGAGAAAGAAGGTAAGGAAAATACACAGAAAAGGGCAACACTCACAGATCTGCTAATTAGGCACAGTAGATAGGAAGGACTCATGAGGCTGGCAGAAGAGAAGTGGCTGTAGGGGGCTGGGGAGCAAAGTCACCATCGTCTAGAGGCAGGAAGAGGTCTTCCAGTCAGGTCTCTAAGACTAAAATATCAAGCAAATCACCATCTTGGACCTGGAAAATACGTTTGCATACTGTATGTTTTGTTCATTTGTTGAGCTAAAAATATTTAATATTTTCTATGCACCTTGCTGAGAAAAAATCACAGAAATCAGACAAATACTTCTGTTGGAAAAAATAACTCTATGTCAAGTTTTTAAAAAATTCCTCCAGTTGCCTATTAAGTAACTCACTTTCTGAAAATTCTTTCATGAATATGCAATATGTAAAGATACAAGAATTTGCCACATGAAGATAAAAGGGATGAGACACTGGCAAAACGGTATTGGGATTCCACTGTAAAAAGTTCTTGAAATCACAACAGGTCTTCTATTTATAGGGTAACACATCCATGTATTTGGGGCAGTCCAGTGTATTTATTAATTCGATAACATTGTTCTGATCTATATTTTGCCAAAACGTTCCATCACTTAACTTCACATTTAGATTTTTTTTTACATCCATTTCATATCAAGTTAACTAAATTTTGTGTTGAGCTGGTAACGTACTTTGATTCCATTTGGATATAAACATGAATTTACTGAGAGCATTCAACTTGTAGTCAATTATCCAAAAGAATGTTTTTCTCAGATGCATGAAACCTTGGAAAGTAGCTTTATTGTATTGGCTTTGATGCAGTAATGTATTTACAGGGCTTTGTTTGCTTTTCTCCCAAGGGGTAGTGTACCTAGAAAGTTACCTGCCATACTTCTCTCTCTTTATGGTAGGTGTTTCATTTACAGCAAACAGCTACAAATAACATTTTAGTATTTATGTTTGCTATTCTGCTGTATTGATTTCCACTGATCTATTTTTATTGAGGTTTATGGTAAGTACTATGGGATATTGTGATTATTTTTAAGTTTTATTTAGATAAAATATATCACTACATTTAGTCATGGCTTGAAATATTATGCATATGTGGGTCCAGTCAATGTTCAGAGGTTCAAATGTTTATGTGGAAGAAACCAATAATGTCTGTAAGAATTTAGATTGAGCAAGAACAAATCAATCTGAAAGTGGTATATATGTTTGATTTTTAAAAGAAAGGTGCAATGGAATAAATTTTGATATATAGAGAAGGAAGGTAAACAGATGATTGATAAATAAAATGTGTTATTATTGTGATTGTGCATATAACTATATATATATATAATTTTATTTTATCAGCTCTCCAAAGAAATTGCAGTTTAGAATTTCTATTAAAAATACTTAATGAATGCCAATTTTATTTATGCTGTGTTCAAACTAAATTCACAAAGATGCATAGCAGTCTAAGTTCTATTCAAATACAACCTATTACTTCTAAATTAGTGGAAGCAACACTTAGAATTTACTTACATACTCCAATCATGGAGTATCAAAAGAGATCACACACCTGTGATATACACATTCATCTTTGTTTTGGATTTCTTATGTCTTTGTACCAAAAATATATTTGCTTTGAAGAATGAACTATTCATTTAGTGACTGGACTGAATCATTTATATGAAAGTAGTTTGTCTAATGCCAAAAGAAGTAGAAGCTATGTGCTTGTCATCGATATATTTGCACACTGTTTTAACCATTTTAAGTGTATATTTTAACACTATTACATGACATGTAATATTTAACATGTTCTGACAAACTGAGTAATTGATTGAACTCCACGGAAAGAGTACTCAGATAAGATTTTATAGGAAATGAATCACTCAGCATTTCTATTTAGATGTTGTTTCTTTGAGTTATTATTCTTTTGCTTGTTTTACACTTGTATTTTCTTCTAAATGAGAAATGAAACTGTTCATACATACATACAGCATATAATATACTGCTGTGATATAAGTATGCACTGAAGGTTGACCAAGTCAAGCTAATTGACTTACCTGTGACCTCCGCATCCTGAACACTTTTTATGGTGAGTACATTTAATATCTACTTTCTTAGTATTTTTCTAGTATGCAGCATATTATTATTAACTATAATTGCCATGCTTTTGTTCCTGACTCTATTTATAGCTCAAGTTTAATGGGCTTTGACTAACATCTCTCCAATTTCCTCCTTCCATGACCCTCGGCATGATGGACTCTGATTCTATTTAAATGTTTTTATTTTTAGAGATAGCGAGACCATCTTCATCGTTTACTGATGTTGTAACCCACTTTTTGCCATCAGTTTTGATCAGTATCAGACTAATGGAAACCCAAGAAGAACTTCATGATTTATCATTGCTGAACCACACAAAATACCCAGCAAGGAAAGTTCCCTGTGAGGGGTAAACTCCCCAGTCAGTGTTGTTCTAGATTTGACCACATCTTTTGGGATTTAAATGTAGCCACCCTGACTGCCCTGATGATTTGAACTATTATAATTTGTCCACTCTGATGACAAGGAATCATCTACAATGCACTTATAAAATGTGACTGGAGTTTGAGCCTGTATTGCTCATCTAATTGCTACACGGCATCTCTTTGGTGACCAGCTCATCCCTCCCTAGGGCAAGTTTAGGCATTGGAAGGCTGTCTGAGCATACACAAGGTGCAGGATCTTGTCTGCTGAGTCACATTCTAGAGGATTGTATGTGCTACTCTATTACACTATTCACATTAAATAGAAACTTTAGATAAACGTAAGTTATATGCATTGAAAAGCAAACCCCTTAGTTTTTATAAAATAGAATTCCTGGGCATATAGAAATATATATGGGCCTTTCTCCTGAGTGAATATGCATATTTCATTGTTAGCATCGTCCTTCTAACACAAATTTTATTCTTTTTCTAAGATAGCAATATTCTTTTGTTCTCAGTTTCATTGCTAGCTGGCCTCTGCTCTCAGAAAGCCAGGTGAAGGACCAACACTCGTAACACTGGACAGCCTGGCCTCTATAACCTAATAGTTTCCTGATATTTTTGTATGCGGTTGGTTCCTCATTTCTGATGGCTAAACTTACTGCTGTTCAACTTTAGGATGATGTGAAAGTGAGTGATGCATGTACATCAGAGACTGCACTTGGGTTTTGAATTTGAATCTTTTCCTAAGTTAGTGAGGTAAGGTGGGACCTGCGGTCCTGGTGCCGGGCAGCGGCACTGAGCCAGAGCTCCTTGTCAGACGTGGGGTCATGAGGTACAGTGTGATTAACCTATGATGTGAGATGCATTAAAAGCATTTTCAACTTGTGCTATTTTCCACCTACATTGCTTCTCAGGATATAAGCCCATCATAAGTCAAATAGATATATAGTATTTAAAACATCAAAATTCTAATTTATGACTCAGTAAGGATTGCCAGAAAGTCTGAATTTGAGTTAACAGTAACGTGAACATGTATGCTCATTTATGAGCTCATTCAATTGCTTCGCTGATCAATAACTAGGTGCTAGGCACAGTGGCTGCAGCCAGACCACTTACATGGCCCAGATTTAGGGACAATGGTGTTGGGTGACATAAAGATCATTGCATAATGATGACATGGGGGTATGCAGAAGGTGAAACACAAATGTCAGTCATTGCTCAGTTCATTTCCAGGGTTTAGGGAAAGCCCTTAAAGTTTATCACAGGTCTTTAATGGTAGATTTTGAATGGAAGTGAAATGTACAAAAGCATTTGCCATGCCATCTTTGTTGATTTGGAAAACAAGAGCAAGAAGCAAATAATTCAGTTCTAATAAGAGAGAGAGAGAGAGAGAGAGAGAGAGAGAGAGAGAGAGAGAGAGAATTCTTAAATGCACACACCTAAACCACTTAGCTAAGGAGCTGATCGAAGCAGATTAGAGCTGCTGGGTGGAGTGGAGGGTGTGTTCCTCTTTGGGGATGGTTGACTGTGTCCCCCAAGACTCCTGACTCACATGAGAAAGAGCACGGGAGGGTCCCATCCTTTCTGCAGCCTCAGCGCCCAGAGTGGCTGGCTTCCATGGGCCCATGGCCCATCATTCAACAGGAGACTCATTTGTGGCCAAAACCCCACACTGACAGCAGAGACGCATACCAGTCTCTCAGGTAGAACTTGTTATTTGTGCTGCTTTGGCCTCTATTTAAAGCTGATCAATCCTGGCAGTGCCCCTGTCACTATAAACTGTACTTCCCAGAGCTCTATTTTAGAATAGCGAACTGCTTACAATGGCCATTTACAACTGTATGCTGTTTAATTAGCCAGCCTGGGCAGGGCTGCAGGCATAGATAACTTTGCTTTAAAGATCTGAGAATGTTAATAGTACACTATATCATTTTAATTATTACTGGATTAATGTTGTGTCTTGAAGAACACCGAATGCAAATCATGAGAAATAGCCCAAAGTGACCCAAGGGTTGCCCGGTATTAGAAAAGTAATAGTTCTGATGCTTAAATATGAGGACATTTTCTTTGTTGAAATGTCAGTCAGCATTCCACAGCAATCTTTGTGCAAGGAAAGCTTTTGTTTCATTTGTTGTTAGTAAGACTCTGTAGTTCAGACTCTGGAGAGCTAACTTGGGTTAGCACTGTCTGATGAGGTGGCCAGAGGTCAGCCAGACAGGCTACTGAGCACTTGAATGTGAGGACTGGACTTTGAGATTTGCGAAAGTATAGAACGTTTAGTATAAAATATATCAGCATTTTTCTTGTCGGTTAGAACTTGCAATAATGATATTTTAGATATATTTGGTTACATAAAATATAATACTAATATGAGTAGTATTAATAATGATATTAATTATTGCAATAATGATTATGCAATAATGATAATGCAATAATGATAATGCAATAATGACATTTTAGATATATTTGGTTATATAAAATATAATACTAAAATATAATACTAAAATTTCACTTTCTTCTTTAACATTTTTTGTAGTATAGAGAGAATTTCTGAGAAACTATGAGAAAATTTCATCATTATGTGGGTAGATCATATATGTAAGGCACATTTGATTTCTTATGGACGTTATTGGGTTAGACTTCAAGAAGAGAAGTAAATCCCCCATAACAGTAAAAGTGCATTAAAATTTTTATTACCGCTAGTTACATGGTAAAAGACTGTTAGTCTTTTTAAATTATATATATATATATATATATATATATATATATATGTATATGTGAGATATATATGAGGCCACATATATATTGTTTTATATATGTAAAACTCTCCTTAATCCAGAAATGTGAAGACAAAAATGCTTCCAAATCTGAGAGTTTTAATTACCAACATGACTCCACAAGTGGAAACTCTACATGATGACATCTTTTTATGCACAAAATTATTAAAAACCTTGTATGAAGTAATCTACAGGCTGTCTGTATAGGGCATCTATGGCGCCTCATGTCTGGACTTAAATTCCTTTCACAAGATCTTATGAATATGAAAACATTCCAAAATCTGAAAAAATAAATCCCAAACCGGAAACATTTTGGTCCTGATCATTTCAGTCTCTGGCTGCATAGTGTATGGACAGATTGTTGATGAGGACTGAAAAACAAGGCAGAGAGAAAGTATCAAGGATCACAAAGAATTATTTCTTATAATAAAACCAGGAAGTGTCACAAACAAATCCAGCAATTTTTCTCTGAAGTTGGTAGCCCATTACTGAAGTTTAGCATCATTCTAGACCCTGTGGTTAGAGATAACACTCAACAGGTGCATAAACATGGACACCTTTAGGCGTGTCCCCTCAAGCAGGTGTGCCATGCAGCTTAAAATGTGTCCTTTTCATGACCATCTGCATATATGGTGCTCATGGGACAAGAAAGGGGGGGAGAGGGAGAATCACTATGAAATCCCACCGATAGATACAACCAAAGTTAAAGAAAGGCTGAAAATAACAAATCTGCAAGATCTTGCACATTTGAAATCTGTGGAAACTTAAAAAGGCAGCAAGGAACATGCCAGAGAGCTACAGGGGTAATAAATCCCGGGGAAGCACTCTGGGGACCTCCTCCTGGAGCCTCACCTTGGGCGCTGTCCTGTTGCTGCTTCCTGGCAAGAGCTGTGTTATACGAGCAGAGCTGAGGAGCAGTTGGTTATAAATACTCAATCACGAACAGTGATTAAGCTGGTGAAACACAAGTCTGTGTAAGAAACTCAGGGAAAAATAGCTCTGAGTCTGCACAGCTGAAGTTTTGACACCAGACAGATTTTAACGCTCCCCAACCTGCTCTCCTGCACATGTATTTGTCAAATGCCCATTTCTTAAGGTAACATGAAAGCCAAAAGTTGAAGAAGGAGAGTTACTCCACCTTCCTGGAGGTTTCACTGTAAAAGGGATGAAAAAGAAGAGAAGAAAAAAGAAAAAAAAAACCTATAGAGATGTCTGATTTGAACTAACAGTATTTTAAAGACATTTCTTATACATCTTTGGCATTTGAAATTCTCTAGTAACATTTCCAAGAAATCCTCACAGTCATCTGATTTCTTAATTCCTGTCTGTTCTCGAGGTGTGGTACCGGGTGGGGAGACCAAACGCATACTCATTGTGGCTACCTGGGAAACAGGCAGAGGGTGTAACTGCTTCTATCTTGAGCAAACAGTATGCTCAGACGTACATAGCAGCTTACAAGGAAACAGAGCTTAGGCATTTTAAATGGAAATTTTCTAAACTTTTGTGCAAACCTTCTCTGGATCACCAAAGCCCATCCAGCGAAGACATTAGCTTCAGTCAGACGTTTCTTCGTGATGGTTTTTACCAGTGCAGATCCTGAAAAAGATGCCTTTAAAAAAATACCATGACAGAAACTCTGGGAATCTGAGTAGGAAGGGTAAAAGTTTGAGTCTCATCTGGGCAAGTTAGTGAGACCGTGCCTCAAAAAAAAAAAAAATTAAAGTCTGTGGATTAAAGTCTTTGGTGCAAAGAACCTGAGTTTAATCCCTACAGCAGCAGCAACAACAAAATGACTAAAGATAACAATAACTAACATTTACTGAATGCTTAATATGTGCCAGACACTGTACTAAGCATAATGTATCTCATTTAATTCCTATGGCATGACAAAATGATAGATGGCATAGATTAGATAAATAGATAGCATAGATTAGAATCCCAGGGTTGGAAATACATAGTAGATGACCCAATAGCCAGAGACGTAATCTAGGCTTAGACTGTATGAGTCTAACTTTGTTTAGTTTCTCTTACGTTGCACTTTCTTCCAAGGATGGTTTCTACTCAATTAGTGTAAATAGGAAATACTATAAGATTGGTGTTCTTTTCCATAACTTCTAGAAAAGGCTCCTGTGAAAACATAAACTGGTGCCTCTTCCAAACTTCTAAAAATGTCTTTGTAGCACTTGATTTAATTAGTAAAAGTATTCTGAATGTGAGGCTTTACCAGCATGGTTGTATAAGTCATTTTCCCATTGCCAGTATAAAACATTGGACCTCTGCAGCCTAAAGGATGGTAGGTATATTCAGGCTTATGGTTTCCAGTGAAGAGGCCAGATGGAGAACAGTTGTCCATCCTGGTAGTCAGAAAGCAGAGAGAGAAGGGAGGAGCCAGGGACCAGAACACACCCTTCCAGGTCACACCCCCAGTGACCCAACTCCAGCCACACCCCATCTCCTACCAGTACTTCAGCGACTGAATCCAAGGATGAGTATAGCACCCCCCGTGATCCAACTTCCCTGCAAGCTCATCAAATTTTGGAAGGCGGTTTTAAAGCGAAACCATAATAATGGCATATAGAAAATCACCTGACAAGGTGAAAGTGCATGCTAATGAGCTCTTCTGATCGGTTGGTTTAACCAATAAGCTTTTGTGACTTCACCAGAGGAGGGGCCTGGACTGTTCCACATGGTAGCCACTAGTCACATGAGGACACAGCAATTAAATGTGGCCTGCTCTAATTAAGAACACTTACTAAAGTTTAGGGGCTAAATTAGCACTAAATTGCCTCATTCATAATCTCTCCTTTTGAATATACATTGAAAGTACAAGATTGAGTTAAATAAAATATTATTAAAATTAATTTTATTTATTTCACCTTCTGAGCTTAGGCACCAGAAAATTTAGAATTTCATGTGTGGCTGGTGTTTACGTTTCTGTTGGACCTTGCTGGTACAGATTCATTTGAAAAATAATATTATGATAGATAGCAGTGCTGGATTAATGCCTTCAATTTACAAAATAAGAATCAATTTTCTTCTATGTGCAAAGTATTGTGTAAGGCACTGGTGCCAGAAAGATGAGACACAAAACTCATAAAAATCTTCAAATAATTTACAATTTGGGAAAAGAAACAGAAAAGTTTATAATTAGCACAAGTGATGAAACCAGCCAGCCTGGCAGTTGTAAGTTGTTGTTATCCTCAAATCCTGGTTCTCCTGGTTATTATAAATCTTACCCATCCTCCCTGGAGGGGAGCTAGTCAGGCACACGGTAACTGTACCCAGAAATTCCCAAATACAGTTAACAGTGATGTCTCTTGGACTAATGTTTCCAAGGTATCAAGAAAATGAACTTAACTTACGTCCTTTGGTAAAGAGCAGAACATGGACTATTCTTTACAGTTCAGGACTCATTAATACCCAAGAACTTTCTGTTCTAAAAGACAGAGTTTCACTGTCACAAAGAGAAATTGCTGCTGACCTTAGACCTTATTTATTTATTTATTTATTTATTCGAAACAGAGAGTAATGGAGCACAGGAGCGGCGTTTGGTATTTGACTGAATCCTTCACAATTATCATGCATGTGTATATAATAAAATTAATTCTGTGTCCCTGCATCATTGCCTGTGGCAAGAAGCATACAATCAGTTTTGTATGTATAATAGATCACAGAGTTGTTCATGAATAATACAAATGCATTGAGCAGATACTAGTGAGAGAGGATGTTTGTCTTTGCATAGAATCGAAGTGAACATGTAATATTGTGATAATATATATTTGATGAATTCAGGTCTGACTTGCCTTTGCCATACTGTGCTAATTCCCTGACAAGGGTTGCCACAATAATTGAGTTTCCAATAACATTATGATTATTTCCACATGATAATTTAATTGTGGGTATTTTTTAATATTGTAATATTGTAGATTTGTGATTATTATGCATTTGCATGCAGATTTTCATGGTGACTTGGAGCACATCCCTACATTTATAACTTAATTTTATATATTATTGCATATATATTTGGGGATGAACTCATTAATGCAAATAAAAAAATGTGGATCTGTTTAGTCATTCAGCTTTTATTATAAATGGCTGAAAGCCTTGCTCATTTTTTATAACAGTCTTTACAATACTGTGAATAAACCAAAGAGAACCTTAATTCAAGAATGGATTCATTAAAAATAATGGTAATAGCTATAATAATTACAAATTGCAGCATATTTGTTCCACCTAATTGGGATATAAGATACTATATATTATTACGTTCAGGATTAAAAACTTCTCTGTGTGCTATTCACTGACTTTGTCCCATGAGCTCCTTTCTACTCTAGGGCATAACAAATGTTGATGCAGAACTGAATCATTGAGAAGTAAGTGAAAACTTAAAAGTAAAATTCTAACCACCTTCACCCTGTACATGTTAACCAGGAATAAACCCCATAGTAAATGTATTGAAGTTTCCTCAAAAACTCAAAATAGAGTGATAAGGTAGAAACTCAGAGACGGATTTTTAAGAAGCAAACAATAATGACAACGAACTCCAGGTTTCACCAGGGAAGTGAACTCTCAACTAATTCTTTAGAGAAAACAACTCAAAATTAAAAGAAGTTGTTTGGTGATAAAGTAATGTATCTTAAAGCAGCAGACACAAAATAACTATATGCCTCCTACTACTGAAAAAAAGCAATGGAAATGGTTACCAATTTAGAATTTTGTCACAAGAAGAAGACAGAGAGCTGAGGTGATCCTTCTGATAGCAAGCAGTCTAAGAGACACTTGCAGCAGATCCAAAAAATTACGAGCAATAAATCTTACTCTTACATAAACATTAATCTTAAATGTCAATAATAGACATAGAGATTGCTGTTGCCGAGATTAATTTCATTTTGTTTCAATTTAGTTATTCACACATTTAAATTGAGAAGGTGGCATCCAAACTATCATCAATACGATGGCAGAATTAGAATTGATCGAATACTACTAAATGTGTTTAAAGATAAATTATTTAGCAGAATGTCACCATTTTTGCATTACAATAGAAATTTCATTTCTGGTTATCAAAATCAAAATGGCGAAGGGACTGTCCATAAGAAGCTGGATTTTCAGTTATTTTTGTTATCATTTGGCTTTTAAATTCTAATATTTGGTGATTGATGATAAGCAGATTCCTGGCTGTGGGTGCTAGAAGGCTTCCAAACTTGTGGCTGCCAGAAAGTTTCCTTTGGGCTTATGTGCTTGGGTAGGACACAGAGGAAGAAACACTCTAGGGCCACAGTGAAAGGTTATCCTGGGAAGGCTCAGATTTCAGGTGTTCCACTTCAGTGATATGGGATTTTGAGGAATGAAGAAATGATGATCAAAGATGTAAATGAGTCAGTGTGATCAAGAAGAAAACACATCTTTATAATAAGCTAAATCGCTGACACGTTCGACTTCTATAAACTCCCCTGTCTAAGTTGGTACACCATAATTCCATGGCAGACTTACTGTAAGACTTAAAACTAAGATATCTGATGGAGAATGGCCCAAGGCTTAGCATACAAAAGATAACTCAGGGGCTGGGGATTTAGCTCAGTGGCTTAAGCATCTGCCTTGCAAGTACACAGTCCTGAGTTCAATTCCCTGTACCAAAAAAAAAAAAAAAAAGAGAACGATAACTCAAATATAGATAATAATAGTAACTAACATGAACTGAATGTTTACAAGATGCTCAGTGCTCCTTTTCTTCTCAGATAGGGGTATCTTTTAACTCTTTTGTACAGTGGAGAAAGCCCAGATGCACAAGGCTGAGTAAGCTATTCACAATCTCATTGCTCCTAGGTCTAGAAGAAGGGTTCAGAGGTCGATATTTGACCCTGGACCCATTTAAACAGCAGAAACTGTAGTGTTGAATTGTATGATGTATCACACAAATGGAAAATATCCTGCCAGCCTTAATTATTTTCTTTGTGGGTTGATCTGGTGATAGATGAAGCTCGAAATGTAGAACAGGGTAGAGGTGAATATGTATTTTTTCTGGCTGAATGGTTCTCTGGGTGTGGTGTCTGGACAAATGTCATTGGCATCACTTGGAAACATGCTAGGTATGCAAGTTCTCAGGCTCTCTCTTGGACCCATTAAGTCAGAAACTCTGCCACACCAAGTGCTCTGAGTTAACAAGTTGTTGCTCCTGAGGTTCTCACAAGCTTGTCCATTACTGTTCTAGGAGACAGGCAACCATTATGGTGCAGGCATAGTAGGCTCTAATTTTCAGAAGGAGACTGATAAACCATCAGGAAAGCTGTCTTATCTGCTCAGAGGAGGAATTTTGAGGGATCAATCCTGGATGTGCTAGTGAGTCTCCAAAGAGAGAAATAGGGCACAAAGAAATCAAAAGATGGTGCCACAGTCTGAGTGTTTGTGCTGATACCTGTCCCCTACTGGGATGGTATTAAGAGAGGGCTTCACTGAGAGGTAACTAAATCATAAAGATAGAGATCTCATGAATCAGATTAGTGTCCTTAGAAAAGAGAATTCAGATAACTTCCCTGCCTCTCCCACTAGATAAAGGTACGGCAAAAGTGGTACCATCTATGAATCTAGAAATGAGCCCTTACCAGATACCAAATCTGCGGGTAACTTGATCTTGGATGGCCCCTTCCTCAATAGTAAGCAATCAATTTCTGTTGTTTATAAGCTGCTCCACCTATGGTATTTTGTTATAGCAACCTAAATGGACACATGGCAGCCAACTGAGATGGACAGGAATTGAAGGGGAGGAAATCATTGAATAAGATATGAATCTCTCTATCCTGGCAACCAGGTGAATATAGATTTCTCAATAAAAGATGGAAATAAGGGGAAAGAGGTAGAATTTATCCAGGTTAGTTGTAAACCAGTTATTAAATTCTTTTCAATTTGTAGATCCATTATGAGTTTATTATTTTTGTTCTACATAATCCTCCCAATCATCTGTTTCCAATTTTCTTTGGAAATAGACAAAATGTTGAACAATTCCTCTCTTCCTGAAACTTTTGTAAACTCATCCCATTTTTTCTGCCTCCACGATGGGATTTAGAGTTTGATGGGATTTAGAGTTTGTGGCAGCCTGCTTCTGTGCCATTGTATTCCCAAAGAAGACAAAAGGAAGGAGCTAATGTAGTGAGAAGATCTTGGTTGATTTGTACTCTACACCTAGTCATTCTGGATGCTGGGGAGCCCTTTGCTTTATCCTTGATTGAGCTTTCTCATCAGAAAAACAGTGATGAGAATGTCTGAGATTATACGATAAATGTTTGAATATCAAAAATGCTACCCAAGTCCAAACCATTGCTACCAGCCACTTTTTACTTTATTAATTAATTAATTTTAGAGAAGATAACTAAAATACAGAAAGATTTCACAAGTAGAAAAATCATTAGTGTGTGGGTAGCTCAGTTGCTATCATAAAAAATGTACTTTCTAGGTGGGCACGGTCTACCTGTATTCACAGCACTTAGGCTGAGGCAGGAAGAGCCACAAGTTTTAGTGCTACCTGCACAATTTAGTGAGATTCTGTCTCAAAATTGTGATCAACCAACCAACCAATCAGTCAGTCACCTGACTCAACTACTGCCTCGCTCAGTGGTAGTATGATCTTGGGGTCACTCTTTGTTACTAGAAAGAGAAATGAAATTCATTGTCTTCTTTGCCACCCTACCCCTGAGGTAATGAGAAGATTTTTAACTTTTCTTGTCTTGAACAGGTTCACCATGAGCTGTGAAGAAAGCAACAGGTGGAATTCATTCAAAAATGTCACTTCTAGTCAGCGTGAAAAATACTGAGTCTAGAATTTCACCTTCAAAAAATCAATTTCCATTGGTATTTGGCCTCCTGTATGAACTTGTACCTGAATACTTTAGTCCGAAGAAAGGTTAGCAGAGTTGTGGATGGGGAATCTCAGATGACTGATGTCCAACCATCAAATTACTTAACTGATTATTATAACAGAATATAATATAAACACAAATTCAGTCATCTTTAATGAATGCATATGAAGAATTACTAAAATTGTCTCAATAATTTTGTTGGCATAGCTATATCTAATCAGAACTAAGATAACACACAACTATCACAGGAAGCAACAGCCTTTAATTTACTTCCCACGACTAATGTCATCCCTAACCACTATTGAACGTCCTTATTACAAGTTACATTTGGCTATCACATGGAATTGACATTATTTCTCCAGCACACACATATTTTTGTGAGTTTGTATTCCCACACACGTTACGTCTTCCTCTCTGAGAACACACACATGTATGCCCACCCCTGTACATCAGTATCGATTGTCTTCATTAAAGTTCACATTTAACCAATACCTGAAGTTGCCACTATTCTTTCACCCCACTTATATTTTGATGAGTAAAATCACACACACATACGTCCACTCCAGGTGAGGGTCGGTACCTGGGAGTGGCTGTACCCTTGGTGAGGAGCCATGTGATGCTGCTTGGATTTGATCCTGTGGGACTGTCCAACTGACTCCTACAGCAAAAGATGCTCAGGCCATTCCTCTGGAACTCTACTCTTCAAAAAATGTTACAATTTATAGCTACTCAAAAGCAACTGGGAGAGCCTTACCAAAAAACTGCTTCACAAATTCTACTTCGTGAAGAAGAGGAGTGCTTTCCTCTTTTGTCTAATTTTTTGTTTTGTTTCTTAATTTCTTGAAGACAGCTCTTTTGTATTACCTTCTCTGAATCCATGAAAGGGTGACACTGACAAAACAGTTAGTCTGTGTGACAGTGCTGCGAGCTGAGAACTTTGCAAGGAGTAATGACTGTCGGAGTTTGTTCAGATCAAAGTAGCAAAAACAGCTAGGAATTAATCCCAAGAAAATGCCCTGACACCGTTATGGATTTAAGACGCAGAGAAAAAAATGTATATGCTTCTCGTGATTTGTTTATGGGTGCAAAGCTCACATTTATTCTCATTAGTGGTAATAATGATACCCTCTGTGGTGCTTTTGCGACACATGTTTTGTGCCCCTCAGGTTCCTTTATGCAGAATAAGAACAAGAGGAAGTACACTGATTTGCACCTACTTCCCATGGGGTTCAATGGGCAAGGGGATTTGTCACCTTCTCTGTGGGTAGCACCAGCTCTCCGGGAATGGAATGTCTGCAGAATTTCTGCCCTGTCCTTCGGCCAATCAGACTTCCTGAATAATTATTCAACATTCCATTTGCCTTATTACATTGTGTATCACTTTAATTTCCTCCAGGTAATCACATGATGGATCTCCGTGGAGCACACGAGGCCCGTTTTTCTCCTGAGCAGCGATCATAAACAAAGAACGTCTAGTTCAAGAAGAGAACACAAAAATGGAAGAGTCACAACGTTAAACAAGCGTAATCTGTTTGAGCATATTTTATGCTTTTCATCATCCTTGGTGATTTCCTGTAGGGAGATGATGCCTTTTGCTTTCGAAAGTTACAAACTGGAGATGAAAAAGGAGGCATTTTTACTGTGGGGTCACATTCCAAGGATATTATCATATGTCTATTCCTTATGTGTGACTTGGACTAGAAGAAAGGCCCACTTTGTGTATATTTATATTTTAAGGGCCATGTGATGGCCTGGTTATCCTGAAATGCTTTGCAAAGAATTTACTACTTGCCAGAATCCCGTGAAACCTCCTGTCAAAGGGCTAGTCATTTTGTCTCTAGCATGCAAATTAAACTTTTGACGTATGATTTTTCTCATGAGTTTGTCTGGTGAGCCTAATGTGTGACTGCTTGGGATTTGTTAAAGGATCATTGTTTTATTTAGGACACAGAGGGTTTCTTCAAAAGGGAGAAAATAGACAACAACTGTTCAGCGACAGGAAAGTCCTGCTCCAAAGCAAGCACCACACACAGCTCCAATTAGGTAATGACCCAAGTTGTGAGTCACAGTGCTGAGTCCTTGTGATTTGCCAGCACTAGCCTAAGCACTTGCATTTATTAATTAGCACTTGTGAAACAAATTTGATTTTCTTCTTAGCTGAACTTCTTCTTGGGTTTCAATTCACTTTTTAGCAAGATGTAATGAGTCTCAATTTTCTCCATGTAACACATTCACTGGCTAAGGGTCTCCTGATCTACTTCATATTTCCTAGGGAACTTACGTAATTGACTATTGTCAGACAGTTATTGGGTGCAGAGTTTCTTTCTTTTACCATAGAATAATCTGTCACTTTTATTAGAAATACAACTCCCTCTAAATATAGGGTAGTATGGAGGACAGAGACAATTGCCTGCAACTCATTTTGAGCATAGGCTTTAGGATAGCAGTGTGGATTTGTTCCCTAGTTCTGTTATATTGGGTAACACTGGACAAATGACTAGCCTGGGTAAGCTTGTGTTTCTGATTAGCAAAATGATTTTTAAAAAACCTTTCTGAGCATTGATCTGAGATCTAAGTCAGTTTTAAAGTGTTTAAGTATTGAACGAAAGAGAACAGAGCAGATGTTCAAAAAGATGTCTCCTTGTTGATGTTGAAATATAAACTCTAACATTGTAGTTTTCTCTTTCCTTTTTTTCTATATGTACTTTTTTTTTCTTTATGTACTTTTTATTCTCAGGTATGTATACTCTGGAATCCTAACATTTTCCTTATTTCTATTAAATGGATGTTTTTATAAAGTTTTTATAACCATAGTCTTCAAAGTTCTAAAAAACCACATAGATCACAGTTTTGGTTCTAAAGGTAAGAAAGATCACTTGTTTTAGATTTTTTTCTAAACTCTAGAATACTGTTTTGAAAATTTCTCTCTATCCAGCACCCCAATTCTTTGGAGGTCCTAGCTGGGAGTTGGGACAGGTTAGCTGATGCAGTCTAAGTACATTATTTTTATGAGTGGTGAGGTGCATTATAAGGATTATATTTCTTTTAATTAACTTTTGATGATATTAATTAATATACCAGGTGCAAATGGTCATTATTGAATTGATTTTCAAAGATAGCTGGGCAGAAAGGACACGATCTGTTGATTCTGACAGCAAAACAGCCAAAGACGACATTGCCAAGTGGGATTACATTAAACTAGAAAGCTCTGTACAGCAATGGAAGTCAAGACAGAGGGAGGAGGCAAATTAATGCACTCAACAACAGTGACAACAACAACAAAAGCATGGTGACCTAATGGCCAAATGTCCAGAATAAACGATTCTCAGAAGAGGATATGCAAACTGCCAATGAGCATCTGAAAAGTGCCCAATATCACTCCTATCAAGGAGATGTCCTGTCACCCCAGTTAGAATGGTTACTATCACAATGATAAAAATCACACATGCTGGTGAGGATGTGGAAAAAGAACTCTCAGATACCACTGCTGGGATTGTAAAGCAGTGCAACCATCATGGAAAACACTATGGAGATTCTTCCAAAAGGAGAACTAGAGCTATAATATGATCCAGAAATCCTACTATGAGTGTATAGCCAAAAAAATTAAAATCAGTATTGAACAGACATCTGTATCTGAATGTTGTGGAACTATTCAGAAAAACCAAGCTATGGAATTGAGCTAATAGTCAATTGAAAAAAGGTGATATATATGTACAATGGAGTAGGATTCAGCCATTAAAAAGATGAAATTCTGTCATTGTTAGCAATATGGCTAGAACTGGAGTACAGTATGTAAAGTGAAATAAGTTAGGCAGAGAAGGATAAGCTAGAGCATGTTCTCATGTGCATGTGGAAGTTAAAAATATGATCTTATAGAAGCAGAGACTACAATGGTGGTTGCCAGAGCCAACAAAGGGTGTGGATTAGTGGGGAAAGAGGGGTTAATGTTTATTGGGAAGCACCATAGGATAACAATGGTGGACAAGAATTAACTGAATGCTTCAAAGTAACTAGTAGAGAGAAATTTTAATGCTCCTAACACAAAGAAACAAATATGCCTGATGAGTATTCCAGTTTCCCCAGCTGATCACTATATCTGGTATGCATGTATTGAAATCTCACAATGTAGACCATAAATATGTACAATTACTATATGCCAATTAAAAATAAAAATACACTACAAGGAGAAAGCTCATATCCGGGGTGGAACTGTGGTTTGCCGTCCTCCTGGTTGATGGACTTGGGGGGAAAAATACCTACTTCCTCTGAGTATCTATTTCTTTATGTGCAAAATGAAGTTACTCATATTAACCTATAAACTGATGGTGCTATGAGAATTAAACAAAGTCATTCTATGAAGTTCTTGACATTTATTAGTCCGTGACATTCCTCACTGTTCACTAATGGCATAATCATTTAGAAAGGCTTTTAGTTATGTACACATAACATCTGTAAGCTTACATATGTCCATAAATAAGAAACAGAACCAGTGGACAGCGTTATTGTTCAGAGCAATGAATATGTGCCTTTTCATGCTGGAAAAGTGAAGAGACCTCATCTGCAATAGAGAATGACTTTGCGAATGAAATTTTCTATGGATCAAACCAAAGAATATTGGTCCAGCAAAACATGGCAGAGTATCCTCAAATGATTAACCTTTCAAAGTTATCCCTTAGCTAAAAAAAATTCTATTTAGTAGGCAACACAAAACAGAAAAGTTCCTGGTAACCCATCCATCTTTATTGTATATTTCTGTCAATGATTAGACTTTATCAACTCTTTTCCAAAAAAGCTTCTGAATGCAATGGTGGTCACTGAATTAGAGACAGTAGTTAAACTTAAACCTCTCCTTAGCTCCATTTGTATCATAGATGCCCAGTATTTTAAATGATGCAGTGCTGTATTGGTATGATTAATGAGCCTGAAATTCTGAATTAGAAGTAAGAAATTTGGTTCATGCCTATCAGGGAGACATATGTTCTATAAATTTACCTGAGAGTGACTGTGGGTGGTGCTGTCTCTGGGGAGATGTTGGACATTTGTGGGGAGAATTGTTTTTGGTCGTGATGATTGAAGGACTGACTCAGTGGGCAGAAGCCAGAGAATTTAGTTATCAGTGCACTGTGTTGCTTAATCTTGCCAATGAGTCTCCTTTTTTTCTTCTGTGCATGAAAAAATCTATTCATCTGAGCCTAGATCTTAACTGGGATAACATGAACACAAAGTTGTCATTATTGCTAGTGATGCTTTTTCTCCATTTTAATCTATATTAAGTTTTCTAGGACTACAACTTCCACACACATTGGGAAAACAGGTCACTTTTTTAAATTGGAGAATTACCAAGATTAGTTTGTCACTGCAGAAAATGACCCATCACTAACTAACTGCTACTAAACATTAGTCACTGGGACCGTCCGTCTGCATTGATCCACAGTGAAAGCTGTTACGTTCAGGTTTCTCATCTGCAAACATCTGACTTCTTTCTTGTATCTTTAGAATTCCTATGCCTGAACATTTATAGAACAAACAACACTAGATTTCTTTTTCATTGTTTTTTTGCATTATATTGAAAGATTTATACTAATTTTTAGAGCACATTTTTATTGTCTATAAATTTCATCTTAGGATGGCAAAGCAGAGGCTATACAATATCCATCCCTGCACAGAGTGTGGGGTCAGGAGAGACTGAGAACCACTAGAGCTGTGGTCTAGAATGGAGATCACAGAGTGAGTAGCATTCCTGGGTTCTGAGTCATTTTCTGCTATTCAGTAGCTACAAGTCTTCTGGTAAATCATATACAATGGCCTCACCCATAAAATAAGATTTAGACATACCTTCGGTCACTGCTGAGAAGATTACTGAGTTAATGCAAATAAGGCAGGATGTTCTTAAACACTGATCACAACCGCCCTCAAACGTGGAACTCCTGCCCCTGTGGTTTGGATGCTGACTGTCCCACCAGGGCCCCAGTGTTGAAGGTTTAGCCCCCATCTTGGTGCTCTTGGGAGGTGATGGGAGGACTCTAGGTCATCAAGGGAGTGCTCTCAACGGTGGTGCTCATAGGCTGGTCTCCTCTCTAGCTCCCTGTTTCACTTACTAGGTGTGACGGAAGTGCTGTTGCTCTGTCATCAGCCCCTGGTCATGGCCACCTGATACCCTCGCTAGGCGGCTCATTGCAATGGAGCCTCCTGACCACAAACAGAGGTAAAAACCAAGATCCAAAACAAACCATTTTTTCTTTTGTGAATTCATGACCTCAGGTATTTGTCATAGTTACAGGAAGCTGACTAGCACAGAAATGAAGACAAATAGCACTGGTCACCCCCCCCTTTTTGGCTTCAAACTGAGTTATGTAATGCAGCACTGTTGAGGCCAGGCCAGAGCACCATGAAGACAATGAACTTTGTGCAAAATTTCATTGCCCTGTTAGACAAAGACCGTTATCTGATTCATTTGAAACTGGGGGGAAAATGACTACTCCGAGTGCCATTTTGAAAGCTGTTTGGACGGCGGTGAAGAGTGCCTGTGTGAAGGACACTCAGGGAGGGCTGCCCAGGTGACATGCAGTGGCCACCTGGAACAGGATGTGAGATGCGGCAGCATGGGGAGCAATGGGTGCTTTTGGAAGATACTGAATGTTGAAAATAAGAGTGAGAGAAGTTACCAGGGGTTAAGCCGGTGTGGGGTGTGTGGTAGATGGGATTAAAGTTGAAGACCAAGGTTTTGACTGGGTTATGTGGCTGGACAGGGAAAACTAAAAAAAAAAAGACTAAGCACCAATAAACTGACTCCTACTTA
Source organism: Dolichotis patagonum (assembly GCA_004027295.1). NCBI lineage: Eukaryota > Metazoa > Chordata > Mammalia > Rodentia > Caviidae > Dolichotis > Dolichotis patagonum. Next base: position 19,955 of record PVJX010005846.1, read on the forward strand.
ATCTGCAATTACATGTGTCTCACAAGAAAGGGAATTTGAATTATTTTATGCAGCATATTTATTTGAAGCCATCACCTTGCAAGCCACAAGTCCTCAGAGTTGTTGTTTTAAAATTTCCTCAAAAACCACTTATGTGGTTATTGCAGTTGGTACAGGGATTTGATTGAAGATACAGGACTAAATCCATCCTGATCTCAAATTAATTTTAGTCTTTGGGTATGGAGTCATTTGTTTTTCTACATTACTGGTTTCCTTTTTCTTTAAAGTTTTTTGCATCACTGTTCATTTATACATTAGTTGTTTCACTAAAGAATCCCGAGAAAGAAGAACCCACGATGGGCCACAGTAAAGGGTGAGGTTTATAGACTAAGTGGGCTCGGGCTGTATCTTGAGAGACATTAGGACTTAGAGGAAAGAGCACAGACACTGGCTTCATAAACAGCAGCAAACCTTATGGTCTCCTGGGGCCTCGTTGTTATAGAAGTTGCCTGTTCTAGTACTTACATATTAAAGGAAAAAGGCGAGAAAGGAAGAGAGCTGGAAATAATCTCTACCGTTCTCTAAGTACTTTCTATAACTTTAGTGGTGATTGGAGGCAAGAAACCTTCTTCCTAAAAGATGCAAAAAAGTTTCTTCTTAAATACCACCAATACTTATAGTATTCTGAAACTTACCCGTGGACCCTACACCATTTGCCGTTACCATTTTCTTGACTTCTGTACATTGTGGGTTAGGCCTATGCCACCCACTTTTTTCCTGTGCACTGATAATATTTTACCATCTGAAATATAGTAACTCTTACAGTGATCATGCCAAGTTCGTTCCCATGAAAACTCATCTTGTACCTAAGGGGACAGAGGCATAAAGGTAGTCGGGAGGTGGCATAACTGTTATAAATATGGGAGAATATAAAGCAGAACCTCTAAGCAGCTAAAGAAACTCCAATGAAGACTACTTAGAAAGTCACTACTAATTTGATCTTTTTATGCATGAGTAATTTCCCAGATAGAAAATGTGTGGCAAGACACATGGATATTGACAGAGATGCAAGAGAATCGGACAAAGCTGAGTTGACTGTTCTAGATTTTGTTTTGTAGAAAAAGCATTTCTGCTAGCAGCCTTATGAGAAATTATTAACATAAAATAATTGTACATATTTAAAGTGCATAACATAATAATTTTGATCTATGTGTCCCATGGAAAACTGGCCTCACAATCAACAAACATATTTTTCACCCTTTGTAATTTAATTACATTCTTTTCTAAGTTCTCACAGCCCACATTATGCTCCATCCCTAAGCAGGTATGATCTGCTTCCTTGCACCATAGATGCATTTTCATTTGCTATTGTTTTACCTAAATGATTTCATGTGGTATATTCCTTTTGGTTTAGTTTATTTCATTTGGAAAAAATTACTTTGAGATCTGTGTATCAATAATCCATTTTTTTGTACAGAGTAGCATTCTCTGTATAGCACAATTTGTTTATTCTTTCGCCTGACCCTTTTTTCCCAGATTTTAGCAAATAGAAGTAGTGTTGCTATGACCATTCATGGATAAGCCTTTGTGTGCACATGTGGTTCATTTTCTTTGAACAAATACAAGTACAGGGGTTGAGTCTCTTGGCACTTATATGCTTAACATTTTAAGAAACGGAGAGCTCACCACAGTGCTATCATTTCATATTTTCCCCAGCAGTACTAGAATTTCAGTTTTTATACCTCCTTGCCAATAATTGGCCTATCACTGTTATTTTCCGCTCTTCTAATAGAGGCATAATTGTACCTTATTGCTCAAGCCACAGTTTGAATTTGCATTCTTGAATGATGAATGATACTGGTCATTCTTTTAGGTGCTTACTGGTTCAGTGAAACATCTGCTCATTTTTTGCCCACTTTAAAGAATTGCCTGGACTACTTCTTTTTCTTTTTAAGTTTCAAACCTTCTTAATATATTCTGTATTTAAATTCTATGTCAGATACACAATTTACAGGAACTTTTCCCCAATCTTTGATTGCATTCTCTTAATAATGTCTTTTTACAAAGAGTTAAAGTTATACATTTTGATAATGTATGATTTATCGATTCTTTTCTTTGCCATAGCAGTTATCTTTTGGGTGTTGTATCTAAGAAAGCTTTCTTTTGCAGATGGGATCCATGCATCACAATTTTTAAACATTTTCCAAGTGATTCTGAAGGGCAACCGAGTTTCAGAACTACGTTCCAGAGTGATTCTTATCAGACTGTAACTGTGGACTTAAGTCATCTAGGAACCTTAAAATGCAGACTCAGATGCAAACAAACTGAGGTTGGGCTTGAGATCCTGCATGGCTAAAAATAAAACAAAACCAATAATAATTAAAAGATAAAGCTAGGAAAATAGACAGAAGCCATATAAAGGAGGGCTGTGTCTTCTGTTTTAAGAAATTTGGGAACTTGTGCTTAATTATTTTGGCAGTGGGTAGCCACTGAAGGGAGTGTATCAAAGAAAAGAAATGGTTGCATTTGGGTTTTTGTGAGATCATGCTGGTAAGAGAAGAATTAGGAAAAAGTTGAGTAGTAGAGAGAATCGGAAATATGTGTTCTGTAATATAGGAAAGAAATAAAAACTGCATTTATGAAAATTCCATCACTGATGGAATAGGAGGTTAGGGGAGGGCAGTTCCTAGAATGGTCTGGACATTGGGTGAGTTTGGAACCTTCACTACGGGAAGACAGATTTGGGGTTGATACTGTGTGGGGTGATATGGAAATCTGATTTTAGACATATTAAGATCGTGAACCTGTGGGTCATTGAGGAATAGATGTCCAAAAGACCATTGGTTAAATAGATCTTGGCTCAGGAAGAGGATCTGAATGGGGAGCTCATATTTGGAAACACCGGGTACCAGGAGAATGAGGTCACGTGTGCAAATGGAATCACTCATTGATGATATAAAATGCCAAGGTCGGGGAGGGAGCCTAAAGTTCCTTGAAAGTCAACAAGGACAGAGTTGAGTGACTTTGCGAAGCAAAGGCTGGAGCAGACTGGATAGAGGGGTAAAGAAGAATCTCTGCCTCCAGGGTCCTTATTGATCACCTTGTAGGGTAATTATCAGGTCACAAGTCTGATTGCCAACTATATTGTCCTGAGCATCTGGGACTCCCTTCCCAGACCGAGGCTTTGAGGAATGACTCTCACCACTCTGGCTACTGTGTGGTGTAAATTAAGACACTGACACTCACTACCCAATGTGTGTCAGAGGGAAAGAGAGGCAAAAACTCTCCATGAGGATGTCTGTCTTGGGTCCGGTGCGTGGACGTTTTCTTTGGCTTGGTTGTTAAAACATCATACTTCCCCCTTGACTCTCCTGTTCATAACAACACTTGCCACAAAAAGGTTGACCCATATTTTCAGCACTGTCTCCCTCAGTAAGAAGCTTGTTTTTGTAGCTGTAGGTTTTGATTTCCATTCATGTAGCTGCTTTCCTTTGGTGTGGGCTTGTGTGCTGGGATTGAAGGATCAAGGGCAAAGCTCTCATGCCTGACTGAACGTAATCAGAAACATTTCCATTTTTGTCCTGATTGTGTGAGACAAATCCTAAAATTACCATGTGGGTTTAAATGCTCAGTGTCATGTGAGAAATATGCCTCCCTATTGGTAATTATACTAGGCACACACTGTGATTTCTGGATCTCTTCTTTCTTTTAATTTTCGCCTCCCATTATGAATCTCATTTGTAGTTTTCAGAGCGATGCCTATGAGTGCGTGTGCCATCTCACTGAGCTGTGGCAAGGCCAGGGCAAAGTTGCCTTGGGTTTCTTCACTGACTTCAAGAGGAGAAGTGAATGCCAGGCCACTGTGAAAAGAGGGTCGTGCATCTTTAAAGAAAACTGCAAGGGAAACCCTCACCTCTCCTAATTTACATATGGTGACATTTTGCAGAAATATTGAAACATTAGCAGTGACATAATGAAATTCTGCCTATCAGCCATGGAAGGAATAATGTTACTGTTAAGGTAACCTGTCCACAGTTTGTTATCAAGAAAATATTCTTGCAAGCAACATATATTTAGTAAGGCATGATAAGGAGGGATTTTTTCCCCCTTCTATTTTCTCTCCTGGGCTATCCATCTTCCCCTACAGATTTACTGCACGATCACTCCTTTTACATGCTAATTATGTGCAGGTCTGGCAAATTTGTTAGTGGTGACACTTCTGGGACCCAGTGGGACCGCAACTCATTATGTGGCAATGTCCAGATATATCAGATATTATTAGCTGTCATTAATCTGCTGTGGAAACACTGAGTGCTAAGCTGGAGAGAGAGGGGAATAGGGTGTGCAAATGAAGTCTGGAAACAGCCTGAACCCCAAAAGGTCAAAAGGGAAATCAGCCAACAAGGAAATAACAACCAGCAATGGACAGCGTTTGCCCCGTTAGCTAACAAGGTGAACCAGAAGAAGCAGCCGGGCAACATCGCTGAGTCCTCTGTTATTTTAATACCCCTCGTGGCCATTTCACCAGCACTAACCTTTTACTGTAATTAGGTACAATTATACACATCATCTCTTATCTCGCCTTAGACTCAAGGAAACACCAGAGGTAGGCATTGGATCATGGAACATATTTCAGCTACAGTTCCATACAATAATTCCTGGGATGATAAATCCTGAAATGTAAAACTTGTCATTAGTATATTCTTGGACCTCACCACTTAAGCGATTTCTTTTACCTACACTGTCTAGTTTGTGTTTGCTCCCAAGTCTTTCTCATCTCTGCAAATCCAATTCGAAATGATGTTTGAGATTCAGCTTAAATGAAATCTACCTGAAGACATGTGATCATGTCTCAAACACACACATGTGAAGAATCTTCTGAAACGGCCCTAAGGTCTTTTGTACTTCAGTGATACATCACTATAAAACCATATATTTTATCTGTCTATCCACCCATCTATATACCATAAATCATGATTCTAGAGGACAGAAACTAGAGCTCATCACATCTTGGTTTAGGTTCTATTAAACATAAAAAAATAATTTGTAGAAAAAGTGCATGTCTAAATAATGCTATAATGGAGGTATGCATCATATATATATGAACATTTTAATATATTTGAATGTACATGAATGTACATACATTTGATACAGCTGTGCATATGAAAGTACAGGAATTTAAACAGTACATTGAAATACTTCAGTGTCTCTATTTTCACTCATTCCATGTTGGCATAAGAGCTTATCTACTCCTCTTTTATTTTTCCAACTCATTTATTTTTCAAAGATCTGATAATCTTTAGGCAAGAGTTCATTCTCACATCCTGAAAAAGATTTAGTGCTTCAATTCAGATGCCACTTAATATAATTTCTTTCCCAAGAATGGCTTTACAAGGTTTCTAGAAATACATATAGTGTTTTTAGTACATCAACTAAGCAAATTTTATGCTGTCAGATATTGCTTGTATCCCAGAGCTGTCTGAGATTGTATTTTTCCTTCATTGAAGATGTACTGTAGCTTTAGCAGACATTATTACAACTCTATTCAAATCCCTTTAGCTCACCTCCACAGGAACTGGCAGGTAGCTTCATTCAAGGTCAGTGACTTCTGCATTCTTCTGCCCTAGATTATTCTCTGGCTTGGAAGCAGCCAGGGGTGTCATGCAGTTAATGTCCCAGGAGTGTCTCTCAACAAATCAGAGACAAAAGCTGATAGATAAATACGCTGCTTCCTTGAGTATCTTCAGGTTTCCTTGTGCTTCTGTGGGATGAATCTCAGAAACGCTCATCTGCTTATGGGCTGAGCTTAGGTCTCCACGGTGCTGATTCCCTTTATTCTCACTTCATTTCTTTCTCTCTTCTGCTTTGCTACATCACTGTGACTGTTGATCATGATATGTTAACTTGACTGGGTCCAAAAATGGCTAGAATTTTAGTAAATCACAGTTCTGGGTTGTCTGTGTAGAAGACCGGCACGGAACCCAGCAGACTGAGGAGAGAAGATGCACACTGGTTCTGGGTGGCATTAAGCAATAGGTTTATCTTTGGCATGGAATATAAAGGGGGAAAGAAGTGGCCCATTTTTGAAGAGTGTCATTTTCATGAGTGGGTGTGCTCTTTGTTCCCATTGCTCTTAGACAGTGGTCTCTAGTTTTATCAGCTTTGTATCACAGACATAACCTGCGATGCTCCAGGGAATTTACAGGCCCTGGACCACACACTGCAGCTGCTTTCTTGATCCCTCCCTTTCTGCAATTCACATTTGCTCAGACTAAGTAGCCCTTGGACCCTCCAGTTCTTCAGGGCACAGAAGGGCATTGTGGGCTTTTCTGTTTCTGATCCTGTAAGGCACCCACTAAATCCTCTTGCACGATTATACATTATTCCTCTACAGAACCCTAATACAGTCACCATGCTGCTTTAGTCCCTGCGATAAATGACAGTGACTAAAATATTGCTTTACCATCTGCCATTGAGGAGAACCTAAAGCAAGATAACTAAAGTCCTAGGAGCAGATTCTCATGATGGCCTTCTGTAGTTAGATCATACACTGACAGGATGGGATCCAGGGTCTTTCACTGCTAAACAGTGAGGTAGTTGATCTCTTCAGCTATACTGAAGTCTTGTTTGTGCTGGAACACTATAAAATGCAATTAAAAGACAAGCACTGGCCCTGCATTGGCACTTGGCCCACATGGTACCAAATGGTCATTGCAAAAGTTATAGACATGGTTTAGTTTTGCTACTTGTTATAAAAATCTTGCTGAAAGATAATGACAGGCTGATCCAACCAGTCCTTCAGAGTACTCTATGAAAATTAGAAGACTTCATGGCATGATTAAAGATCTCTTCATCCTCTGCCCTCAGAAGAAGTATTATATATAATAAAGTATGGCCTAAGATTAGGTTGTTATGAAGGTGGAATTTGCAAAGACACTCAATTTATGTCGCTGGCAAGTTTTTCATATTAAAATCAGATCTAAGAGGAAAATAAAGGGATCTTGAGATGAAAGACAAGAAACATATTTAGTTGGTGTACTTGAGAATCTTATACCTCCTAAATCACCCAAGATTATGTGAGATGAAAGAAATGATTGGTACATTCCACTTACTAAAGGAGAATAGATTTTCTTTCTTTGCCAGAAGGGTACAAAGTAAGTGCTTCAAAAAATTTTCTTCTTCTACCCTTATTATTTCCAGACCAATGACAAGAATCAGTTTTCAGAATGTCTTAAGTGAGACAGTACACTTCTTGAGTGGGAAGAAACAAGTAACAACCAAATTAATGACAGGTCCTAAGTCATAGGAACTCACCAGGATAGAGATGTTACGCACGAGAAAGAGTGAAGGTGCTGACACAGGAAGTCCAGCTGCAAAGAGGCTGGAAAGAGCAGCACCATTCTTATTATTATTTCATGCCTGTAAGTGACTTAGGATTTAGCATGTAAGAATGTTTGAGCCCCTCTTTAAGTCATAATGAAATGGCCGCACAGAAGCCTGGAGATGACTCTGGCCTGCAGTAAATGAGGTGTGGTGTTAATGTTCAATAATTATAACAATGATACAAGTTAATGAATTTAAAACACAGATTTATTTTGGCTCATGGTTTTGGAGCGTTCAGTTCACACTCAGTTGCCATGATTGCTTTGGGCCTGTGGAAGGGCAGCACATCATGGCAAGAGCGCATGGCAGAGCAAAGTCACTCACTTTGGGTCCAGTGAGCAAAAGGAAAAGGAGGGGACCCAGGTCTCACAATATCCTTTAAGGCCACAACCTCAGTGATCTGAATACCTCTCCCTAGGCTCCACCTCTTAAAAGTTGCACTAGCTCTGTAAGAACCACCGTGGAGATGACCAAACCTTTAACACAAGAGTCTTTGGGGAACATCCAAGATCCAGCTATAGAAGATGAATAAGCTGAAAGTGTCTGGGAGTTTAGAAAGGGAAGTAAAAGCTCAGGAGGTGGCCGTGATAGATTACAGAAGGTCAGGGACTCCACCAGCCAGCTATAGTCACAAGGAAGAACCCTATGGGCATTGCTTTGCTTAGTAATAAAGCATAGATTTATGCTGGTCCGAAGGGCCAGACATCATTTGGCCAAGGAGATCCCTCCTTGGCAGCCACAGTTGATGTTCAAGGTGTTGCTTTGGAACTGGGATCCCTAAATAATGGGAAGATAATGTCACACAGCACTTTTTCCTGGAGTAAACATTTTAGGTATTTTATGTAGTGATATATATATTTAATTTCACATTTACCTTGTGTAGTTTTCAGAATACATGTATATATGTGTGAAGATATATATAGATACATATATTCTCTTAAATGTGATTTTATTATCTGAATAATATTTCTTTACAGTTAGTTATATATTCCACTTTTAGTATTTAAGTTGTAATTCTTTCTAACATTAAAAATAATGCGATGGATACTTTTGCCATATGGTGTTCCCATGTTTTAAAAAAATGTTTTCTTAGCATAAATTCCAAATTCACATTATGCATTTGTAAGGATCTTGGCACATACTGTAAATTATTTCCAGAAAATTTACACATATTTATATTACCAAGCACAACATAAGAGTGAACTTCTCAACATCATGGTTGGAAATCTGTACAGTATTATCACTGATATTTTTCTATTTAAAAAGAAATTTAGAGCATATATTTTGACTTCAATTGTTATTTTCTCTTTAAGGATGACATAACCTCTCTACCTTTTGTGTCAGGAATTTTGGATGCCAGATAATTATAAAGTTTTAGTCCAGATATATTTAGCCAGTCATAGGCAATGTATGGCTGTTAGATTTTCTATCCAGATCTTTCTCATGACTTTTTCTATCTCAATTTGAAATTTTATCAACCTATATCCAGTGCTCAAAGACTACTTGGTAAGGTTTCAAAAGTACTGAATTATTAAACTAAGAGTAATTGGGAATTATATTTGAAGAAAGATTTTGGGCAAAATTCTTCTGCCAATAATTATAATTTAAATACTCTTTAAAAAATATTAATTGCAGCACTGTATAGAAAGTTATCTCCTGGAGCAAGATCATGTGACTTTGCTACCTGATTTTGTCAACTTTTTTTTAGGTGTGAATTTGAGTGTTTCTGCTCCTCCATGGATCTTCCAGAACAATGAGGAAAGCTAGCCTAACTCCTTCCATGGCTGGCTACTGTCTGGACAAGTGGGGTCCATCAGTTATCTTCAGATTCTGGAGCATAACTGTATTGATCCCAGTTCACTGCACAAAATAGAGATTACTCTAGGTATTCTAAATAAAAAGAGACTTAGAGAAACCATTAGAGAGAATGAGAAAGCAGAGCTCATACAAACAGCTCAAAAACCAATCATCAAAGAGCAAACAGGTGCCATGCAGTAAGGGATGATACCTAGGGTACTGAGGCTGAATTTTGCAAATGTCTTGTCATACTCTATGGCTTTTCTTTGTATCAGAAAACAGCAAGAAGATTACCTTCTTCTCTTCTGTACTTTTCCACTTAGTATGATTTGAATGTACCCCCAAACTTTATATATTAGAAACTTAATCCCCAAATTCCTATGTTGATGGGATGTGGAGTGGGGCTTTTGAGGGTTAATATGATTCAGGAAGAGGTGAGGGGGGTGAAGTTTCCAGGATGGGAAGAGTGGCCTTGCAGGATGAAGAAGAGACATGAGCTTCACGTTCCCTCTCCTGATTCCTGTTCTGAGATGCCTTCTGCTAAGAAGGTGCTCACCAGATACAACTCCTTGATCTTAGAGTGTCCAGTCTCTAGAACCATGAACAATAAGTCACTTTTCTTTATCCCAGTTTCAGGTACTCTGTTGTAGCAACAGAAAACACATCATGGTATACACTAACTCCCATGCAGAACTGAGGATGAATCCACCTTCCCATGAACCGGTCTCTGCTAAATGGACAGTGAATCTTTCCCCCTAATCCTGGCTCACTGTTTGTTGTTGCCTAGTCACCGTGTCCTAATGATTCAATATGCCTCATCTCTGAGTCAACTCCAATGTCTTCCATGATAATTGAAGTGTGACCAGCGTTTTGTCAGGAATTCAGAGATCCTAGCCAGTACCAACTGTCTTCCTCGTTTGGTTAGCATTTGCTCTCTTTTAATAAACAATTGAGGAAAAAAAAATGCAAACTTTAAATGCTCCTCTTCTCTCACACTGCAATCCTTAATTTAATTCCAAATGTTTGATACTCAGTTTAGGAGTTCTCCAAAAGACACTAAAGGGTGTGCACCGTGGTGAATGAGTTCATTAAGATGGCTGTATTATTATTCTCTCAGTTGTACATGTGTGTACCCCCAGGTGTTGTCCAGATGCTTTTACCAAATTGTTCATTTTGCAACACTTTTCATAGTGTTCATTTCAACATCCAAGTGTGAGAGTTTCTGCTATCTGCTAAAAATATTATATTTCCTCAGTGAACTTGCTTGCATAGACAAGCTTGAAGGTTGCTGGCAAAGTACAAATATGTAAAGTGTATTTAATTCTTTTTCTCAAATCTTATTTTCTTTATAGTTCATGCGTATCCCTTTCCTTTTAAAATGACACTTTGTATACGTGAATGTGTGTCTTGTTAAGTTCATTATGTGCAGTTCAGTTGAGAACAATAACAAAATTACATATAAATATGTGGGCAAGAAAAACAGGTACTTTAAAAACAGCCAGGATATTTTCTATATATCAATAATCCGAATTAAATGTCTATGATTTATAACCACACAAGTACACTCTCCAATGGAAAAGAATCAGCTTAACCAAACACTCAAAAGACAATGAAACCCCAAGGTGTTGCTTTTACTTAAACCTGGAGCAATGTTAAGCCTTGGACATAAGCCGCGAGGCCTGTGGTTGTCAGGTAAATAATCTACACAAGAGAAGCTGGTGAGATGAGACATGAAATACCGGCTGATACAGGTTCAGGGTGAGATTCAGTAAAGAATGACAGGGCCATGACTTCCTAAGCGATGTAATTGGGCCAAAGGGGTTCACTGCTGCTCCAAAAGCTGATCCCACTATTCCTGGAATATCCAGCTTTTTCAAGAGAAGTCAAAACTGGATTTCTGTGTAAAGTATCCTAACTTTTAAGTGTTGTTGGATACTACAGTTATAAACAACATGAGCGCTGTGTGTGGATATGCCTACCTACACCGAAACAAGATCTAGCCTGGAAGCCCAGATTTGGACTCAGTTCTTGAAGGTTTCTTAAGTGGCCGCTGGAATATAGGAAGTGCTAGGATGAGGAAGTCCCAAATCTAAGAACAGTTAACTGGGGAGCTGTCTCAAGGGCCTGTCTGTTCCACTTAACATTCCTTTGCTAACTCTGTCAAGTCTTTCTCTCTAACTAAGCCATCTTATGTCCCCCATCCCACTAGTCTAGGTAAAATACTTCTTTGTTGTCTTAATGTGACCTTGACTTCCATGATCAAAATCCTTATCAAGGTCATCATTAATGTTTGGTTAAGCTATTCATCTTCCTGACCGCACCAACAGTTTGGTTGAAAGACCTTTTACTGACACCCATGCACGTACCCTTCAAAAGAGGTTAGCATATGGTATGTCTTAGAGAAATGTTTGATGACTAGGCCTGTCATGTACATGCTGAAAACAAGCTCTGAATAGATATCTTGTTGGATCAATAAAAGGGCACTAAGCCTGTGCAACACGAATTACATGATAGGATGAGGATTATGCATAAAGAAAAAGAAGGACAGGTGATCCACAACTCACAATGTTTAATCTTAAGATCTTTCAACTTGACAATGATGCAGAAGCTGTACGCATAGAGTGGCAACTGTAACACCATCCAATCCTCTCTTCAGCTGTAGGACGAGTGGCTGAGAGTCACATTTCTCAGTCACCTGTGTGATCAGCAGAGGAAACAACTAGCATTCTATAGGGCATGCTTCATTTTATCATATTTTATTTTTTTGGAGGTAGGGTCTGATTATGTAGTGCAGGCTGGCCTCAAACTCACAACAATCCTATTGCCTCAGTCCCCCAAACGCTGGGATTACTGGTGTGCATCACCATGCCTAGCTAGTGTGTGCTTTTGAATTATATGATGTTCTGCAAGTTAGATGGACCGAGATCATTTCATCATGTGATATTTTCAGTTGATGATGAACTTGCCAGGATATAATGTCATCATAGATCGTGGAGCATCTGCATTTAAAGAAAAATGAAGTTTCAATGCTGTGGGATCAAAAATGGTAGATGTATTTGGATCCATAACAAAGTTTTAAAATTATTTGAAAATATTCCCTTTAGCTTAGTTTACTTTTTTATGTTTATGAGGTTAAGAGGTCAATTTCTTTACTTGGCTGTATCAGTGAATGTTTTGTCTTGATTTGAATATTTTTTCCTCATCTAGTGGAGTGTCCACTTGATTTCATTGACCAAATATAAATCAGAAGTGTTTTGGAGACAGTCCTCAGTCTTTCTTGTCCTTAAAGTGGTTTTCATTCACATCCATATGTAGCAAGGGAAATGAGGCAGTACTCTAGGAGCACTTAACTTCATTTTACAGGACTCCTGGCCATCATTATGGTAAGTATTAGCAAATATGCATGCCCAGCAATTTATTGTCACCATTGGCCCATTCAGCTGACCCAATTGTCTATTCCTGATCATATTTTACAATTCATCTAACTGACTCAGTTGTATCAAAGTTTGCACATATTGTTTTTAGAGAAAACAGTTTTGAAAACATTGTGACAGCTTTCTACAAGTTTCAAAATCAAATTAATTGAAAAAAAATGTTTGCGTCTCAGTCACTTCCCTTCTGGGTTAGGATCTAAAGCACTAAATCAAATCAAACCAAACTGCTTCAGTTGTTTTCTGGTGATTTTATGCCTTAAGTGAAAGGAAAACATGTTAACAGGTTGCCAACACTGTTGTGGGTTTCAAAATACAACCACAATTAAATGGTATGCTTTATGGCTCCATATCATGTGAATAACACTTAATAATAAATAACTTTAATGCAGAGAAGACAGCATACAAATGCATTTGGTCGTTTGGGAAGTGATTAAGCCAATGGAGCTAGATCCAAGGCAGTTGTTATAGTAATCTAGGTTTGTGGTTTCCAAACTGAGCTGTTAGAAAGGAAAGAAAAATGTTTGCAGGATTGCTTGTGATGGTGTGTTGGCTGCTGTTAGGAGCAATAGTGTTGATTACGACGATTATGTAGAGCTTCAGTTTCTATTCCCTAAAGCTTTGTGAAAAATGTGCCCCTGACTTGACTCGTATCACTTTATCCAGTTAAACAATCAATGTAGATTGTTTCACAATTGACTCTGTAGTCATCATTGGCAATAAGTGAGAAAATGGCATATCGTGGTCACATTTGGCAACCATGAATAAGTTTGGCATTAAATTCCATGGCTAAGAAAGTCAGCTCAAGCAAAATGCATGGATATATCTGGCAAAAGAAATATTGAAAAGAAAATCAGAAATAATTTTTTAGCTCATAATATTAACTGATACTTCAGCTTAGTTCCTGATTTAAAGCTTCTAATGTTCAGAACAATTATTAGAGGGCATGAATGTCCTAAACTAAATAGATAAGACAGATGCATTTAGCACTGGATACAGTATCCATTACTGGGTACCTTAAAGCTGCCAACTGAGAGGCATAGCAATTCATCTGATCAGTTTGGTTATGTCCATTCATCCTGGTGAATGTTAGGGGTCACAGTAAGTGAAATAGTTTGTAGTACTTCTAGTTTAAGATTTTTTAAATTCCATCAATTTCACACCTAAGAGTCCTTTCCTAGGAACTTTATATAAAATATGACAAATAGCTATGAAATAGAAAAAACTCAAGATTTAAATAGTTACATGATTTCTCTTAGTAATAATCTCTTATGCAATGGAGCACATTCATTGCTATATATGGACATTGTTCAGTAGAACATATTGGATCCTTTGTTTAAATAAAGCAGTTAATACAGACACTTCATGTAGCATGGGTGACCGACTGGAGGAGCCAAGAACACTGCAAACAATTTTGCCTTCAGATACTTCTGATGCATGTCAAATGGACTAAAGGAAGGATGAACACAGTGGTTCCCCTTATCCCAATTTCAGTCACTCAAGTAAGGTGAGTGCAAACACTACTGTAAGATATTTGGAGAGAGACAAAGAGAGGAAACACATTACATAACCCTTGTCACAGCAGATTGTTATAATTATTGTTTCATTAGTAGTTATTGTTATTGATATCTTGTTATGCTTCATTTATAAATCAAAGTTCACCATGGGCATTTATGTACAGGAAAAAGGATAGTTTTCATAGGCCTCAGTGCTGTCTGTGGCTTCAGGCATCCACAGCAGTATCATGACTATGTTCCCTATGGATGGAAGATGCAGGGACTCTGTATATAATGATAGTCTGAAGGGGTTCAGTTTCAGAGTGAAATTAATAATTACGCTCGGAAAATATATATGCTGGAACTTCAGGCAAATAGGGACAGTCCTGGGAAAATCATACAACTTTTCCCAAAGAATTTATCTTTAGCTCTTTTTCTCCTTTAGCAAAGCAAATTGATGATACATGCGACACTTCTCACATGACAGCTATCACTTAGAACCATGTTTTGAGTTATGTCAATGACTCTGTGGTATTGCATTTGAGCTCTGATAAAAACCAACATTCATGGAGAGCTGGTAGGGATTTGGGTTATAGACTGTGACGGTGTGAATGGCAGCTTCCCGTTCAGCCTCACTGTCAGTCACGGCAGGCTCTAATCAATGGAGCTGGCAGTGTGTTCTAACAATGCTTTGCAACTTTACGGGATGCATAATGAACCAGTGTCTCTAAACATAACTTCTTATAGTAACCTCCATCTTTAAACAGAGACACAAGGAGAAGTTGATTATGTGCTGAAAAAGAGCCAAAATTCTATGAGCTTTGTTTTTCTTTCCTGGAAGCTTTGTTGGTACAGATCTTTGCACGAAGCCTTCCACTGGGTCCTGAACACCAAATGTCAATGAGTCACTCTGAGTAATACGAGGTGGTGTTTATGCTTTGGCCTCTTTGCTGCATCCTGTAGGCTGGCAGAAATCAGGCCAACTGAGTAATTACTATAATGCACTGCCTTTTCATAATATCTGTACTAAATCTTTGTTGCTTGGCGCTTCAGTTTGCATTCCAGCATCCTTTCATGCCAAGCCTGGTGATTATTTTAGGTCCCTGAGCTGCAGGCATAATTATCTCCCAAGAAGTCACTGGGGGCTCTGGAGAGGAAGGAAGAAGATGGAGAAGAATGCTAGAAGGATTAAGGTATTTCTTTGTGGGTGTTAGGAGGGGGTGGGGAAGAGAAGTAGAGGATGCTCATTTACCAAGTGTGTAGGGAGTTAGGGGACTTAAGCTCTAATGTTGACCAGCAGTTAGGGGTACACAGTAGAAAGTTAAAAGGGCAAAGATAGCTCCATGTGTGGCATATAGAAGTGTTGTTATTTAGATTTAAATGTTAGTTTTCTTTAGTTCAATTGTAAACGTGTTTGTCAATAAGTCACGGTTTGTCATATTTTTGAAGAAAGATGTGATATCCAGATGTCCTCAAAGATCACGCCATCCCTGACCGCAGCAAACGATTATACTATCCTTAGAACACTGGTAAGGAGTGTCCCTTGGTTGCTGAGAATGCGTCATTAACTAAATGAGAAGACTGAGCTCCTATGGTAGGTGAGAGCAAAGGGGATTTAGTCTAGCAACACAAGACCATCAAATTGCACCAGAGATAAAGGAAAAGAAATGCATCACTAAATAAATAAATAAATAAGTGGTGAGATGTTAGATCACTGTGATTTCATGATTGCTTCAGAAAAGTAAATAGAAATCCTTTGATTATTTACATGTCTGGCCTGCTTTAGTAGTGTGTCATCTATTACCAGTTCTGTTTATGGAAAACATTGTTTTTGTAAAAACATGCTTGTAAGAAGATAATAAAAATCCATGAAGAGGGATTTCATTGTAAAATAAACTTGCAAATTCATTACCTTTGGAATGAATCTGTAGCAGCTTCATGTTAGTCTGAGACAAAACTATGGATAGTCTTAAAAAAAATTTTTTACTCTTCTTTTAACATGCCACTTACTGTATTTATCTCCTAAGATAATTTTAAAAAATCTGAAACCAACTATTTTCTATTTTATTACAGTATAACTTACTATTGTGCTAAATGTTGACCTATTTTCCCAATGAAACAACTAAAAATAAAACTCTGAAATATCACTATGGCTGATCAAGCTAATATGGTAATATGTACGGTCTTTATTCTAAAAAATGCTACTGTAACCCAAGATATAATCTGTATAGAGCAAACAAGACAATATGACTGTGGATAACAAGGTAGGTTTTCCATTAAAATATACATTGCATCCATAAAGGCTTCTTTTCAGAAATGTAATTAGCTTTTTTATGAACTGTTAAATATAGTATATAGAACACTCAGGAGATTTCAGTATAGCTACATTTATTCCCACACATCTCAGAGAATCATAAATGGTTGTCTTCCTCTAAAGTGGATTAGGATGAATTACATTAGGACATGATTGTGAATCTGATTAAGGTGGAACACAGTTGGATTTTTTTCCCATCCCTTTGGGATGACCATGTTTTTATATAACAACTACAAGACAAAAAAGCCTTTGGCAAGATATTTCTAAAGCATGGATTTGTATGCACATATAAAAGAATTTTCCTATTAATTCAAAAATTAGCCTATATCTTTAATTTTTGTATCTAGCAAAACAATGTTTGAAGCACAATATGCTCTAGTATAGAATACAGTTAGAGACAGATTTTTCAGTTGCAAAGAAGGCCTGTGAAAAATTTGCATGCATATTCTGTCTAAGGAAGAGAACTGGGTTGAAAGCTTTCTATTGATGAAACCCTTTTAAAAAGAAAGAAAATGGTTTACAAATACTAGCAATATTTTCCCACAATCAAACATCATTGTATTATTTTGGGAAATAAAAGACCAACAGTAAATACTGTACAGTAATACTGTCTGCATATATTCCTGTACTGTATAAGTGTTTGACAAATAAATGTTGGAACATGGAGAAAGATGAGGAGATTCTTATAATGAAAACAAAGTGAAATGAAAGTAATAATCCATTTTTCTGGAAATTTTAAAACAGTTGAATCTCAAGTATGCTATTTTCAAGTTGGTGACTAAACCAAGTTTCATACCCAAATGAGCGTGAGTGTGAGGAGGAAGTGTTCTTTGCTTTTTGGTCTTCTGAATGTTAGGATAGTGATTTTCAAACATAGCTGCATTTAGAATCATCTGGGGAGATTTTAAAACCCCTGTGCCTAGGGCACTCACTAGGATCTCTAAGGGTGGGATCCAATATCAGCATTCAAAAACAAAAGCAAGAACAAAAACAAAAACAAAACCAAAATAAAGCAAAAGTACACTTGGTCCTAACATGCAGCCCAGTTTGTGGAGCAGAGCTTAGTGTCCTGCTATGACCAGGCAACTGGACAGTTAAGAGTTGGCTCAGCAAATTCCTCTCAGAACTGCTTTCCTAGCTTGAGTCAGTATTCATTCCAGTTGGCTTCTAACAATGCCATGCTGTTTACTAAACCTACTTGAGTATAACCCTTGCTATAATCCCCATACATATCTGGTGTATGGAGAGCAAAGTTTGCCCAATCTAAAGGACAGAGACAAACAGAGAAATTTTCCTGGTTCTTATCCATTCCTTAAAGACATGAATATTTATTATAAATTCCAGCCAATTTTGTTAGAACCCAGATCTTTCTTTTTTAGTCCCCTGTGAGTTGACTATGACCTTTCACACAGTAGCCACTAGTGATGACCCTGGTCCCTGGCACAGTTGTCCGCTAGAGCAAAGCCATTGCTGTCCATCTTGATGCTTGACACTTCCAAGCATATTCTCTTTGGCAATTATTCTCATTGTATATTGGACATCCTTAATTTTCTACTCTGGCTGAAACCAGAGCAAGGCTATTGTGTAGAGCTGAATCTGTTGTGCTCTGCAGGACACAATATTCATGTCTGTGGTCATTGTACGTGTCGTGTTATTCAGCAATCTTTTGCATATCATGCTAGATATAATACGAATGGAATGTTCTCTCCTAAATGGTGGATCCTGGAAGTTGGCCTGTTTCTCCAGCTCTATCCTAGCTTAGCCTCTGTTTATTCCATGGTCCTATCAGTGAGATTTCAGCTAACTTCACAAGCAAAGCTCCTCAAGTTATATATAGTGCTGGAAAAGACAGCATATATTTTGCAATATTCCCCTTCATAATTTTTATAGGGTACAGATAGTAGATAAAACAAATTTATAATAGGCAACATATAATAATTAGAATTTTATAAATAAGCTAATATATAGAATATATAATTTATAAAAATGAAGAAAATAAAAACTCACCTTTAAATAACTTTTCTTAATGATCTCCAGCCACCCAAACATTTGAAGGTAAGATGTTAGACATTAAAATTTGCTTGCAACATCAAGTTTTCACTCTTTCATTTAATGACACTATGCCAGTGCTACTCAAAATAGCAGATCAGTAAATACTTTGTTATTAGCCAGGGATAAGCTGAAATATAAATGATTATATTGCTTCACTCATTGAGAAAGACTTAAAAATCTTAGCTGAACCAAACTATGTGTCTATGATAGAGTTGATTTACTGACTAGCACTGGAAACTATTCAGTGAAAACTACAGTACTGGAAAAGAGTCTTTTCCAAAGCCCTGGTTGATGCATCACACCTGATATGGAGGTGGAAAGTGCTAGACAGACACCTGTTGTTTCACTTAGAAAAATAGCTATATTGCTTTTTAGTGTATTTATTCCATGAGTACATAGTTTATCGTACAGTAAGCACCACTGAGCACACGCTAATGAATAAAATACAATCTCTGCCCTAAAAAATAGTGAGAAATATGGTACAAGTGAGTTACACATAGACATTTTAAGATTATGGATTGTCTTCAGTTTAGCCTGGCACTGACACAAAACCAGACAAGTTAATTAATGGAATGGAATTAAGGGTGTGAAAAAAATCCAGATACCTTCAGCCATTTGGTTTTTGACAAGGGGGCCATAGCATCCACTGGAGGAAGGGGAGGCTCGTCAGAAAATGGAGCCTTCTTAAAGTCTCAGCTCACTGTGCGAGAACTTTGACAAAATAAGGTAAACTAAGACCAGATCCTGTAAGAAAGTAATTATGATCTCTTTTTAAAAATATGTTTTCCAGTAGTTCTCTTTTACTGCAGACATGGGAGAACCTGTAGGAACTAACAGTATTATCTTAACAGATAATGTAGTTGCTGAGATTATTTTCCAATCAGAAGATCAACTCAGACTTTGAGTCCTGTGTCACAGATAGTTTTAGAGAGCATCTACCTTCCATTCCTTAACTAGTGGCCTCTGTATAAATATATTAGAGCTTTCTAAAATATACTTCTGAAGTGTGTGTTGGGTATTCTTCTTTATCATACAGAAATGTTGGGTATAGTTGGCACATTTCTTACATTCATCAGCTTACCAGGAAGAGATAATAAAGATTTACAGAATGCAGATAGTATCCCATCAGGAGTAGTATGTGTTGATGGCTGGCAAAATGGAAATTAATGATGCCAGGGAACTTTGACATGTGAACAAGTCTCTTGCTATTGCTTTGGTTCAACAAAACAAATTTCTGACCTACGAGTGGGATATATAAAGGTACTAACAGTTGTACCTTTGTCCATTATTCAAAAACCAGCTACCAAATAAAAATATCCCTGCTTTGAAAGTTAAATGACTCATTAAATATAAAATTATGTTTATTTATTTATTTATTGGTACAGAAATCAAACTCAGGACTTGTGTTTGCCGGGCAGGTGCTGTGCATCAGAACTATATCCCCGGCCCATAAAATTACTTTACATTCATGGAATTCTAAGGACAAACAGAGAGTTATGACCTCTATATTATATAAGTGTGCCACAGTTTCTCATCACTTAATTTCATTCTGTTGTTTACATGAGTTTAAAAAGACTAAAAGCTAATTCCTTTTTATATTTTCTTATTTCAGTATTTACTTGAGTTTATTAAGAACTGGTATTAATTTGGAATTTATCTTCATAAGGAAGTTCATTATATTTGCATTTGTCGGTCTCACAGAAGGAAGTTGTGGTTGTCGGTGCCATTGAAATTGATTGTAAAATAATAAAGTGAAATCTTCACTCAAGTTCTCTGGAGAACAATCGTTTAATGGTTGATACTTTTACTCTCTTCTCCTGAAGAGTATAATGAAGGCTTAAGGGGAAATATTTAATCACGGCATTCTGGTATCTTGATTTTCTTTAGAACACAGTGTCTTTTGAATAATTAAAGGACAAAAGCAGAGAGCAAGGGTGGGGAGCGGGGACAATAATTTGAGATAAGTAGAAAGGGCATGTAAAAAGAGGTTAATGTCACTTTGGTACTTTGTTTTCCAAAATTCTCAAAAAAGTCCCTTCCTCTCCAAGAGTAGGATCATAGTTGAACAACTACATCTCTGTTTTTCTAAGGGAATGAAACAGAAGTCTGAATATAAAAACTTCCCTAATAAAATATAAGCAAAGGAGAATTACTAGCTGCATGGCAGTGCTGAAGTTCAGTACAATGTGCGGCACCTGTGTGACCAGAAATCAGTTATGATTTGCAAAGTGCTTTCTTGCATACAAAGAGAATTTTGCTTACTTTTCATGTTATTTGTTTCTAAAAATTGTTTGAACTTCTCCATTTAATTTTATCTTCACTTTGCAAATACATCTTATTTAATATGTCTTTAACACACAGAACTACTCTCTGGGACTAGCTACAGACAAAGACTTCTAGAACATTCTTTTTTTTTTTCTGGTTGTCCCTTTATTTCTAACTATTCATATATGGGTTTTCATCACCACCTTAAAAGTATGTATTTTAGAGTTCTAAACTCATGTTTGTTATCTTTTATCTGCACTCTTTCCCTAAAAGTTTTCTCTAATTTAAAATTATTAATTCTAAACCTCTAAATCTTTCTTCCCGGCCACAAGTCCATCAATGTACCTTCTAGGATGATTCCATCCAATCTCTCACATTCCACATGGAGACGCCAAACTTACCTCAACTCCCACCTCAAGGCTCCACCAGCGAATCATTTTTCTGCCATCCCATAAAAGGCATTAATATCCATGAAGAGCCTCAAGGAAGAAACCTGGTAGGCACCAACTTCGTCACTAAGGTTCTAATGAAATCTGTGAGGAATTGAAATGGAGTCAGCTTTCCTGATCTCTCCCAGATCTGTTTTCTCTTTGTCAGGACTACAGCCAGTGTATAGGCAGCTGCTCCCCAGTTGTTCTTCCTCAGTTTACTCCTCATCTTTTCCACTGCTTCTCCACAAGTTCAGGATGTTCAGTTTGAAATCATTTGCTCTTTTCCTTTTAACATTTCTGCTTGGAAACTTTCTTGTCCTTTCTCTTCCCTTCCCTTCTTTTTCCTTTCCTTTCCTTTCTTTGCTTTCATGTTCATCTCTAAAACTTTGACCTACCAGATCTTTATGAGGATGCAGTTCTGAAATTTTGTTCTTTCCCTTTCTTTAAGATGGAATTCCTCTGTGTTAACCATTAGCCCCGAATACCCTACTGCTGCTTCATCCTGAAAAACCGTTCAGTATCAGCTCTTTCAGGGATCAGTTTCTTCCTCCAGGGAGCGTTGGTGACCAGGTATGTGGTCCCCACAGCCCTTTGTGCTCCAGCTCATCCAGGGCTTGCCTGTTTCCCTTGGGGTGTTCAGCTGCCTGACTCTTCCTGAGCCAGTGAGGTCTCTAGAAAAGAGCGAATGTGACTTTCTTTCTCTCCACAGCCAGCAGCTGACAGATTGACTAGGGCTGAAATGTCCTGACTGCTTCACGGATGGAGGTATGATCTTTTCCTTAGATAACCGCTGCATGTCTTTGGCGGGTAATAAGGTGTTTATTTAGAGGGACAAAATGGAAGTTTTATTTTTCAAAAATAAAAGTACCGTAGGATGATAGGTGTTCTTCCTGCTCTTCTATGAATGATGAACTTATACACAGTGTGAGGACATGGGAAGAGCTAGCCTGGAACGGCCAGCTGCCGCGTGTGTTGAAGAAGATGGCAAAAAGTTCTAAATTCACAAAACACAGGTGAGCCATAAAGAAAGCCACCGAGTGTATTTAACCCATTCATTTTAACCTTGTTGCTTTAAGTTATGTTAAATATATGATCAGTCTTCTCAGATACAGTTGTAGTATCAAGAATGTCTTTTAAAAAAAATTTTTTTTTAGTTTTGGAAAATGTGAAAATTTAATTTACAATCTTTAAAAACGTATATGTTCTCCTTAGTCTTTCATAAAGAATATTATCATATTGTTAAAAATATCATTATTGTATGCCAATGACTTAATTCTAACCATGTCTTTAAAGAAGAAGAGATATGAAGTAAACAATTCCTAAGCACCACAATCTTCCTTTATAACTTTGTGAAGGATCAGTGATTGCACTTTAAAGATATTACCTTACAACGTACGTGGACACACAAAAGCATTAAATTAGAGAAACACCTTTTGCACGTTCAATGACCTGTTTGTAAACAAATCTCAAATTTTTATTCTAAAATTTCAAAAGATGATCTTCTTAGTAGGTTTAATAAACATATTGAACTTGATTAACTAATCTTGAACTTGTATAAATAACAAAATCAAGCCCTTAGAATGTTGCATTTCAGAAGAACTACTTTGAAAGTTTGTTTCACATGAATCCCTCCATTTGACTATGGAAATTCTCCCTTTCTTAATGCTAACGTAGCAGCAGTCCACACCTATCTACTGCTTGCCTTGTTTATCAGAAAGAACCAAAGAAGCACACATATTCAGTGACAAGAAAGAAAATCCTTTCAAATGGTATGCTTTCTTAAAGATCCCAGTGGATGTGGTTGGCAAATCAAAGGTTGCTATTATATCTATATAAAGGGAATGATCCTTAGTATTCGTGAATTGCCTCACTAGTTTGTAAGTGTGTAACGACTCCAAGTCTCAATCCATTGGCCGTAATGTGGGAAAACATAGAAACGAATGGAAAGTGATTTCTCAAGCTATTTTTTCATGGCAGTTCCTTCTGGCATGATTTAGGAAACTACAGTCAGTAGAAAAGCCTCCCTTTTAAATGTCAAATACAAGATTCATTTCTGTACTGCTTTAATCCAAATGTCAGAATTCTGAGCTGAACCATCAATCTCACCAGAACTTTCTAAGCTTACACATCAGAACTGCTGTTCTTTAAGAGAGAAATTCTGACTCCAGGTTCAATTTGCATGATGCTTCAAGCGGGAGCCATCAAGGGGCAAGCAGTGTTTAGCATCCTCCCTGACTGCTAAGGAGCAGGGCTATGGAGCATCTAAACTCACTGTGAGCGTGGCCAGTCTAAGCACTTCATGCTAGAACTGGGAGATGTTCCATTTGCAGGAATGTTTTGCTGCTCTTTCTTTTTGCCTATGTCCTGTTTTTCAAATCTAGAACATGTTTTTGTTCCTCTCCACAGTGGCTTTTGCAAATGTCAGAATAAAGTGACCAAGATTGATCCTTCATACTTCAGTGTCCCCTGGAGTTTACTATGGTGTCAAAAGGACATGGAGGATGCCGGTCATCATATCCTAAGAGAAACAGAGCTTTCTATTCCCACCTCAGAGAGATCAGAAAATAAATGCCTAGAGAAGCACAGTTAACAGAGAATCAAAGGAAGACAACAAGCCAAGTAGACAAAAAAAGATCTGAATAATATGCCTGAGGAGCCAATGCATTCCATTTTTTTATGTGTTCTGCAAATTCAGGTTCACAGTGTTTTAAAAAGTAGATGACCCCTTAGGAGCAAAGGGATGAGGAGGTAATGCTCAGCCTCTACACTAGATCATTCGATCCCAGCACGGACTATGTAGTCCAGGTCCACTCTGTCCAGCTGAGAAGATGGTGAGTGCAAAGGGTTAGGAAAATGACGGAAGATTTAGAACTCAGTGGATTAGTGTCACTGAAACACAGCCAACTGGGAACCTCAATATTCCTTGTGACTGGTGGATTCTTACAAAGGACATTTACTTGCTTGCTTGAATCTACATAGAATTTTCCTTGACATATATAATATATATAAAGATAAAAGTTCTGTGAGCATGGATGTATGAAAAATTTATTTAAGCAGGAATTATTATTAAATTTAAACAGGAATTATTATTAAATTTAAACAGGAATTATTATTAAATTATTATTAAAAGTAAGCTTTAATCGTCTTGTATACTAAAATGTTTACAGGATAATGACTATCTTACTATTTGCATGAAACCCAGAAAAAATATTAAAGGAATTGTTCAAACTAGGTACAGAAAAAATAAAGTACAATAAATACTCTGAAGTTGGTCTTCTCTGGAAATGTTTGAGTTACTCGGTACAGGAACAATTCTCTTTTCGGTGAGTGCGTGGGTGTACGTGCAAAGGTATTTGATCTGAACTGTGAGCGATAAGCTCTTCTTAGGTTCCTGGTATGGAACGTGGATCTCGGCTCTGTGCATGCTAAGCACTGGTAAAATACCACGGGTGAAGAACAGAAGACCATTTTTTGCTTTGTAGCCGCTAGAAGAGTGGCACCAAAGGAGCTCTGGATACAGCAAGGAAGGGAGATTTGCTAAAAATGGCATAAGGTGAATGAGTTATGCAGCACCAAGCAGAAGTTCATCACCCTTCAAGTTTGCAAACTGTGAAGATGGAGACACTTTCACACATCAGGGCACTCCCCACCCTTGGACTCTGAGCCTCGCCAGTCCTTTAGGCCATCTCTATCCTGTGCAGCAGACAATCAACACACTTTGGTGAATCAGTCACCAAAGTCATCAGTCTTGGAGTAACTTCTTCACATGCGTTCACGGGAAGGTATGTAAGTGTTTTTCTCTCAATGCTGCTGGAGCTTATGCTAATGAGGGGACATAGCTACTCCGGTTAGTGGAATCTGCTGGGAATGAAGAAGTATTACAGAAGGAATTCTAAAGAAGCAGCAAATTTTCATACATTGCTCCTGGTGGGAGAAATCTGCAGGGTAAATGCCCATGAATACTCAAAAGAGGACACAAGTGCAATTCCCATTATTAATGTCAAACAGTATTGCAGTTACAACAACTTGGCAATGGACTTGGAGCCTGGTTGAAGTTGCATTAAAACTCACAGTGTAGGTAAAGATCTGCCTTAGCGCAGATACAACAGATTACTCCACTGTAGTAATTCTGAAAAAAAAAAAAAAAAACCCCATTGTAAATCCAGGGCACCAGAAAAGACATTATGGCAATTGATTTATTTCTTTGAGTCAAGTCCTAGGTCAATCAAGGGTCTTTCTAGATGAGCGTTAGAATGGGTACATTTATTATTGTATTTAAAAATATGCTTTAATGTAGTCATATATATGTCATTAATGCATATCTCTTGTCACAAGTTCTCAATTTTTCTGCTGGTGGTGCAAATTTTTTAATATTAAGATTTTGAGATATTAAGAGGATTGATTTAAATCAATGGAATATGCATGAATAAATGATAAAATTTAATCATTGCCATAGTATAAAAATGTCTTAAGACCAACATGTTCCTGTTTTAGAAGAGCCATTGCTTTTTTTGTTTTGTTTTGTTTTGTTTTGCTTATTAACACAGTCTTAGTTCTTTATATGCATGAAGCCTGCATCTTAGGATTCAACCAACACTGCTTCAAAAATATTTGCAACAAAATTTTCTCTGCACTTAACATGTATTGATTATTTCTCTTATCATTATCTTCTAAAAGAAATATGTTAACTACTATTTACCTAGCATTGACACTGTGTTAGGTAAAATACACCTCCTGGACATTACCTAGAGTGTACAAAGGGGTCATGTATAGTTTCTATGCAAACACTACATCATGTTTTATAAAGGATTTGCTTATCCTCGGATTCTAAAATCTGAGAAAAATCGAGGAAATCCTGGAACCACCTCCTATGTATGAGGAGGGACAACTGTATATTCAAGCAGCAAATTCCTGCGTGTAAACTCATGTTTCTTTCCAAGGTATTACTACTGATACTAAGCTATGACCTCTACATTTAGTCTCTTCC
This sequence comes from Dolichotis patagonum, assembly GCA_004027295.1. NCBI lineage: Eukaryota > Metazoa > Chordata > Mammalia > Rodentia > Caviidae > Dolichotis > Dolichotis patagonum. The sequence goes on from PVJX010005846.1 coordinate 46,090, forward strand.
ATATGATAGCCATAATAATTGTGCTATATACATTCATGGTAGTGGAAATACATTTTACCATTTGCTCAAAATAGGTATCTGCATTTGGCAATTCTGTTTCTACAAATATTAGCAGACCCTAGTGAAAACTACTGACCATCATTTTTAGATGCTCCAAGTTTGTCTCTGCTATTAAAACTGGTAAAACTGTATTGTGAAGAAAAGTTGCAAATGAAAGCATTCTATGCTAGCTCTGTGGTTATACACCTTCATTTGCACTGACTATTAGATGGCAAATATTTTTTGATATTTTGGTACCGGGAATCAAACTCATGACCTCACACTTGCCAGGCAGGTGCCTGTGCCTGAGCTAAATCACCGGCCTCTAGATTGCAAATACTTGTAAGGGAGGTGTGCTCATAGTACTGGTTTTGTTAAACTCTAGCAAAGAAACCTGAACAGTACAGAACTGAAAAATGTCTATGTTATAGTTCAGATTATGAACATTAGTTTTTGAGTCATATTCTTTCTAGATTGACTAGTCATTTAGGGGAAGCGATGTGCAATGTATTTTATTTCTCTGTGCTACTTGTCACTGAATATTTGTTGAATGCAATTGGTCATCTTTGTTGTCTTCAATGGGAAATAAGGCAAGAGCAATGGGGGGAAAGTTATCATAGCTTAAACTCCTTCCCAATCTCCATTATCTAGAGATTAATTATCATGTTTCTCAATGCCTTGTACTTCCAATGTCTAACTCATTTCACTGCTCATTAGCACCTCCACCACACCAGAGGGTAGACAGCAGTTAATAAGCGATAATATGCAAACGAGCCATACTGGTTTGGTAGGCAGGTAGATTGTGATCCTTGATTAACAGGAGGCTTCGGGATTATGTTTGGACTTTCACTGTCATCCCCACCCCCCACCCCCATTGGTGACATGTGCAATGGAGAATGTAGATGTGGTCTACAAGTCTTTGAAATAAAAATCAACATCTACTGGCTCTTTGGCCATCTGAGCTGTGGTTGGTGCTGTCATATGAGAGAAAGAGATTCAAAAGCGCTTGGCAGGTTTCGAAGACCTCAAAGGGAAATTTGCAATCAGACTGGCAAGTAGTTTAATAAGGCAAAAGTGCAGCTAGGTGTGTGTTCTATATGATCCTGCAGCAGAAGCCCAGAGCCTGCACTTTGAACAGCTGCAATCTGTTAACTGTGCAGACGGGAAGGCAGCCCCAACTGCTGCTCCTATAATTTATATTGAGATAAGGGCCCTGGCATCAGAAATAGAGGAAGGAATGGAATTTGGAAAGCAAGTGTCAACTAGTGATTTGTACATCATCTCGATAGTGGGAACCTGGGAGAAACAGGTTGATATAATAAAAAGAAGACACACAGAGGCCAAATCCTAAAGAGTTCAGTCTAAAGACAGCTGATGATGGATAAAGTCACTAACACAAAAGAGCAGGCTCTGCTTAGGATCAAAGGGTAATAAGAAATCAAGTCTGGGGCTCCCCAAATTTGGCAGAGCATGAGAAACAGTTGGGGAGCTCTGTTTAAATTATGAGCTCCATTCTTACAGCTTAATTTACTGTACCTAGGTAACGGTAGTAGATACCCATATGTACACATCTGCACATCTGTATCTGTCATTTGTGTCCATATCTCTGCATGGTCTGTCTAGATAGATGCACGTAGATGCAATTACAGACATAGATATATAGCATCTTTATTTGCAAGGCTGTGTACAGACACAAGTACAGGTTTTTCATCATTCTAGGGTTAATAGTTAAGAGTAGATTTGCATCCTGTGGTAAAACTATTATTATAGTTTTGGAACCTGCCAAGTTGTTTTTTAAAGTAATTCTATCATTACTAATTTTTATCAGCCATATGTTCAAATTTCTCTACATCCTTTCCCACATTTGTTACTATGTTTTTTTGATTACAGCTATCATAGTGAATGTGAAGTGATATCGTAGCTCTAATTTAACATTTCCCCTATAACTACTAATGAACAGCAATTTTTTTATATGCTTGTTGACTGGCCTTTTGTATATTTTCCTCGGCTAAATGTCTACTCAAATAGTTTTTACATTTTAAAAATTGAATTATCTGTCTTCTTGTTCAAATAATTTTTGTATGTTTTAGATATAATTTCTTCATTGAATAATTGCATGGCAAGTATTCTCTCCCAAGTTATGTATTGTTTTAATTTTGTAAGTTTTTGCCTATATAGCAAAAACATTTTGAATTTCAGTAGAGTCCAAGTACATTTTTTATTGGTCATATTTTCGTGTCATATCTAACAACATTTTGCCTAACTCAAGATCATGAATACTTTCTGTTTTCCTCTAGAAATTGTATGGTTCAATCTTGAATTTATGATTTATTTTGACATAATTCTTTAGTATAGTATGAAATAAACTTACAAGTAAATTTCTTTGCATATGAATATTAAGTTATTCCACTGCTATTGAAAAGACTATTTATTCCCTATGAATGGTCTTGGAACCATGATGAAAATCAGTTGAACATAAACGTAGTTTTATTTCTGGACTCTCAATTCTATTCCATATATATGTATATTTCCTTATACCAGCGTAACACTGAACCAATTATTTTACAGTTGTAGTAAGATTTGAAATTGGAAAGTGTAACTTCTCCTACCTTGTTATTCTTTTCCAAGATTGTTTTGACTACACTGAATCTTTTGCATTTCTATATGAATTTTAATATCAGCTTTTTAAATTATTTTGCAAAATAAACAACTACTAGTGGTAAGGCTCGCATTGAGTCTGCAAAGTAATTTATAGTACCACTGTGTTAACAATAGGAAATCCTTTAATTCATAAACACAGATGTCCTTCTATTTTTATTTAGATTTTTCGTTAGCTGCTCCAAACCATACTTTGCTGGTTTTGGTATAAAAATCCTGTGCATCTTCAGCTGAACTGAATCTTCAGTTTTACTCAATAGAGGCTTTTGTGAACAGAATTGTGCTCTTAACTTAATCATCTATTCCCTTTGTACTAAAAATGAATTTGATTTTCAGACGCTGATGTTATTTCCTGCAACCTTACCGAGCACATTTGTTAGTTTTAGCAATTTTTAAATGGATTATTTAAGATCTTTTATATAGATTATACAGCATGTAAATAAAGATAGTTGTACCAGGCCAAGCTTCCTTTCTGAGACAGATGCCTTTTCTGTTTCTTCCATATGCCTTCAACAAAAAGACCTGCATGATGGTATGATATTGAATAGTGGCGCAGAAGGAAATCTCAGTTCTGCACTGCTGAGTATGATGTTAGTTGATTCATGTCATGTCCTTTTGTTTGTTTTTTTGAGACAAGGTCTCCTGAGTTACCCAGCAGGACGCAAACTCACCTGCCTCCTGTTTCAGCCTCCTGGGTGAGTTGTCACTGAGTTTAGAGTCTCCTATATAAGCTCTTAAAAAAACTTTTACACCGGCGATATGAGTAAGTTGCTACTAGTATTTCTATTTCACAGCTCAAAATGTTGTCACATAAGTTAGAACGGGCTCCTCCCAGAACTTAAGTGACATGATTTCCTGGGACCTACTTCAATAGTACCTCTGCACTGTCCAAATAGTTATTAGCTCAATTACATTATGTGGAACTATAACATTTTAAGAACAGATATATAAATTCTACTAAATTGTGCATGAATTTTATAATCTAATAATTTGTTGACTGTAAATGATAAATGGCTACCTGGTTTTTTCTTTTCCAGTAACTTTAAAATGTTGTGATGATGAATCCAGTAATAATAATGATAGAAAAAAAACAATTTAAAGATCAAAGTCACTGGAAATACACACATACACACACACACACACATTTATTTCTTAATTTTTAGGCTCATTTTCTTCTGAGGTATTACTATGATTCCAAGATTTAATACCTTACTACTCCATAAAATTTGCAGGTGGGTGTAGTGCTGTGTACTGACAGTTCCAATGTTTGGAAGGCTGAGGCAGGAGGATTGCTTGAGCTTAGGATTTTTTAAAAACAAGTCTGAGCAACAGAGAGACTATCTCTAGATAGATAGATAGATAGACAGAAAGATAAACAGACAATCATTAGAGTTAGGAATAAACTATTATGATCATTAAAAATTTTGTTATTTGAACATATCAACTCTTAATCACCATTTTGGTTTGTGAAAAGTGATTATTTTATAACTAAAAGACATCCTACTATTGCAGGAATCTACCAGTGTCCTGAGAATAGCAGAACCAAAATTTCCTCGACTTTGGTCAGGAAGATAGCTTTCTCTATTTCTTTTAGGCTGTCATCCTTTATTTTTGCTTCTTTTACTTAATCTTAAAACAGGAGTTGAGTATAAAGGGAGAAGAAATCTAGATTCTTCTTAAGTGCTAAGGCTTGATTCTAAAGCAAAAAAGTGTCTTCTAAGGAATTTGTTTCCACGAATAGGCCAACTATACCTTAAAATACGTTTTAAAACATTAAATATAAAAAATTAGAGAGCCTATATGTTCATCAACAGATGAATGGATAAAGAAAATATGGTATTTATACACAATGGAGTACTACTCTGCCATAAATAAGGATAAACGAGGTACAGCTTGAGCCCATAATGTTAAGTGAGATAAATCAGACACACAAGCCTAACCCCTAATTTCTCTCCTATGAAAGATTCAGTTCATAAATGATATAAAATAAAAGACAGATAACGGAAAAAAAAATAAACAGAAAGAAAATAGTTATTGTAATCCAGCATGGACATTGTATCTAAAAGTGCACCTTGATTTAGTATAAATGTCTTACTTATTTTAAATGCTTTTGGCCAATTAGTATGGCTATTAATCTGTATATATGTTGATTGACTTTATAATAACTTATATGTAAATGAATCTGATATTAGCAAAGTAAAAGGGGAGTGAAGGGAAAGTAGAAAAAGAATTGAGATGTACATGTACTGACGTCCTCAAGTGAGCGTAATCATTATCTGCTGCAAACACACACTAATAAAATTTTAGCCCGGAATTTAACTCAGTGGTATAAGCGCCTGCCTGGCAAGTATGAGGTTGAGAGTTTGATCCCCGATACCAATAAATAAATAAATAATTTAAATTTTAAAAAATTAGAGTTTCATATTCACTCAGTACAAATCCAGAGATTTTATCCTCAACAGGAAAGTGATTTTAACCACTAAAGCAGAACCTGGTTATTTTCGATCACTCTGTTTTATATCATGTAACTATTTCAATCAGCTGCTACCACCTCTAGTTTCATGTTACTGAATGCTGAAAGAATAGTTTCTTTTAGGGCCTTGAATGTGAGGATGGCCAAAACTACAGCTCAAGAAACAGTTCAAGGGGGCTGGGGATTTAGCTCAGCAGCATAAGCACCTGTCTTGCAAGCAGGTGGTCGTGAGTTTGATCCCCAGTACCGATTAAAAAGAAAAAACAATTTAAAATGTGACTTCAGTTAGTAAAGAAGAAAAATTAATTTCATTTGGGTGAGTTTTGTTTCCTAAAGAAAGACTTTCAGTTATTTAAAATCATCCTAGTAGAAAATGAAATTCAGGAATGGGTTGATAACTCATGTGTCCCATGTTAACTTTAGGAATAATTGAAATAATAAAGTCATATTTTTATAGGCAGCTATTAATTCTTAGTATACTGAGAAAATAAAGAGATACGAGGACTAAAATTTACCTCTCTTTCAGTAGCAAGCTATGAAAACATATAATTGCTCTTGGCTAAACTTTACCTACCTCCTAAATTGAGGTTGAGAAAAAAATAAAATTTGAAATTAATTAGTAGGATGTGAAAACTTTTGACAGTTAAGGACAGACTTTCATGAACTTAATTTTAACAAAGATTTTTATTTGGGAAAAAAAAGATTTGTATTTATTGTGGTACTGGGGAAATAGCTAGGACTCATGATAAAGATCCCACTGCCCCCCCCCCCAATCAGGGTGAAAAGGAAATCAAAGCAAGAAGGTAATGTAGTAGATGACCAGAACAAAAGCGGTTCATTCATCTGTTTTCCACCTCCAACAGGCAGCCTCATCAGTTGTAATTAAGAGGCAAAGTAGCAATCTAATAAACAGCTCTTGTCACTGGTTGTCATCTTAGTGATCAATTCACACCTCCATCACAATGACAGGGACCCTTCAAGTACTCTAATAACCCGAACTCCTCGGAGCAGGAGAGGATTAGGAAGTGGATAATGAGTTGTTAAGGCCCTAATGAAGTGGAGGGGAAGAAGTGAAGCCTCTCAGCTGGGGGGCGGCAGGCCATGGGGGGCCGGAGACACTAGCAAGACTAAACTGTAATTAAAGTTCTGGTTCATTTTGGTGCTTTATTTGGGAGTAAACTTAATTTAAAAGATTTAACACTTTTTTGTTGTTGTTAGTTGCCTCCTTTTTTTCCCCCTCTATTTTTCCTCTTTTGACATTCATAGGAAAATCTTTTTGGTGAGTCTTTCTTAAAGCTTTCTTAAAGCTTTCTTAAATCTTTAATTACCTGTAGCAGCACACATCATTTTAAATTTGCTCACTGGCTTTTTAGTTATTTGTTTTCTTCTACCTACTTAGATAAAACTTAACTTGCAAGAAAGCATAGAATAAATGTCAGGCTTTGTTTTTTGCCACATGGTGTAGCTTTGCATATAAAGATTAAGTGTGAAAAACAGTGGGTTTTGGTGCATGATATCATCTGCTGGCTATAAGAGGCAACAGGGCTTTTATAAGTAGGAGAAAATATAAACAATTTTCATGTGTGGGTTTGTAGGCCTAGTGAGAGCAGCTATTAAATTCTGTCGTTAGTTTGTAAAGGTTAGCCTTTGATGACCAACCTAAGGGCATTCTCTAAAGTTTTAAGCAGTCTTTCCCTACCTCTGGCAAATTCAAACGAATTAACACTGTCTGAGCTAAATGCCCTTTGCTGGGGTACTTACAAAGCTATGCAGATGGCTTCTAGCATCTCCCTAGCTATCATAGCAGGATAGGTGCACTCCTACTGATTCAGGCTGCAAGGGAGGGGACCAGGGAGCCCAGTCATCTGCTCTGGGCTGCATCCTATCAACCAGGTCCTGGACCAGAGAAACACTATTGTTTTAAAGAATACATGTCAGTGTCTCTTCTGATCACACAGTCCGGTAGTTCACAGTTCCCCATCTTTCATTAATGTGAGAGTGGCTTGCTCATATGTATGTCGTTATACCTTATATGTCACTTCTTAAGCAGGACACATTGTTTGGTTAAATCCAAACCATGGCAGCTGCAAATGTAAGCTCATTAACTCAGACTGTTTTGTTTGTTTGTTGTTCTAAACAGAAACACACTTGGTCACAGCCCTCCTCCTAAAAATTCTGCTTTGTAAGAAGTTATTGTAGCCAGTGAACTTGAGATAAACCACAGACTGGGAAAGGTTTAGAACAGAGACTGGTAATTCCACGTATTTGGGACCTAAGATGCTAACATTCATGCTTTTCCCTTGAAAGTCCATCTTTATTATCAAAACACAGGGGAAATTGTCCTACAGGATGAATCTTGCCCTTGATAAATAGTGGCCTGTCCCAAACAGGTTAAAGGTGGAGGCTGACAAAGAATTTCAGTTGTTTTTAACTGGAACCCAAATTTTTAAAAAAATGAACAAATAACAATTACTTTGTTACAATTACATTACATTCTATACTTCAGAAATCAAGAATCATTAATTTCCATTATTCTCAGAAATGTCAGTTTATCCAGCGGGATGTGACGCAACCTGTGTATCCATTATCTTATCTATCCCATTAGGAGTAATGAGACCTCATTTTTTTAAAACTCTGAAATTAAATCCAAGGGCCAAGTGGTAGAGTTTTGAGGACATTCTCTTTTCAGTTGGGTTGTTTTAAAATTCCGTGAGTGAGATTCCTGCCCGCCACCCAGGGTCCTTCTGAGTCTTTACTTCTGAGCCCAGCTTAAAGAGCATCACACGCAGATGATATTAAACGAACGAGGTCAAAACTTCGCCTGCTTTCATTTATTTATTTTGCCTTTGTACTCAACAGATTGTTGTCCTCACAATGGCCAACTCGCGGAACACGAGTCCTGCTTCCTCTTAAGATGTCTTGTTGTGAAATATTAGAATGGCAAAAGGCTAATCTCTGCATGCACAGGCCAGGGGGGAACCACTGCTGTCCCGTTTCAAACTGCAGTAATCAATTCATTGGCTGGAAAAAAAAAAAGAGAGAGAGAAAGAAAAGGAAAAGAAAGAAGCCTGCTCTCTCCTTGTCCAGCTGCAGCCGGCGGAGGCGGAACATATGCCTGTCTGAAAGAGGAGGCGGGGCGAAGGCTGCTCAGGAGAGGCACACAAAGAAAGCCAATCTTCTCCACAAAGCGTGGAATGACTTAAACACTCTATTGTATTAAATATGAATGAGCGCGCATTGTGGAGCGCAGTGTGTGGGGATCCGCGGTGTCCTCCCATTAGCGACACGGGAAGCCGCTAAGGTAAATAAGGCCAGCCTTCTGTCACTTCCTCCCTCAGGCCTGACCAACAAGGGGCCCCTGAGCTGGCCCCTTTGTAGTCAAGGGGTGGAAAGAAGAAATAACCATGAATGTCATGCTTGGTAATTAAAAAAAGAGAGCGAGAGACGGACAGAGAGAGACAGAGAGAAAGAAAGTTGTCTCCGGGGACCATCTATGAGAAACAGTGTGAAAACATCTTTCTGATCAACTAACATGTCGGTATTGTTCCTTTGGACCACATAGGACTAATCTCACCCTCCCATAACAGGGTCCTGTACTCCCTTTTGTGACAGAGGAGACAAAAAATTAAAAAGCCCACAAAGCATGAGTTAAAGCTGCCTGATTCTGCTCATTAGGGGCGAGAAGGGATGATTCTATGCCTACAAATCGGCCTGCCCGTTAACCCAGCACCCCTCACAGAGCCCTCTGGGTGGGTCTCCCTGTCCTCTGCTCTACGAGCCTGCTCCTCTTGTGAACAAATAAACACCCGTAGCTAATTGGTTTATGGAAATTACACCGACTTTATAATTCTCACAGCAGCTTGAGCTTTGAGAAAATGCAAGGAAATAGGAACCATTTGAGAAGCACGTATCACCTCATTTCTGATCTGGGATTCAAAGAGCTGATGTGCGCAGTGCACCTGGAAGTATGTTTGACCCTGTTGTCATGATATAAAAGTGAGAATCCTCTACTTAAAATGGTGTCTTTTCTGAACATTATTCGCTATACAAAGGCGAGTTAAAGCCTGAGTTTCTAGTAGTTTAAAAGAATTGTTCCAAATTTCAGTGCTACTCCTCCATAAACATAATGTCTGAAAAATGAAATATTCTAGTAAGTTAGAGTAGAAATCAGAATATTTTGACAAGGTAAATTCAAAATTAAAATACACTTTTTAAAAAGTAGGAAGGGTAGGTAGGTATTAAGCCCTTAACAATCATAAGTCTACTGGCAAAACTTTTTAAAAATAGAGTTCTGAGAGGAAATGATTAATTTTTTTCTTACGTATTTAGTTTTTTCTGCTTCAAAGTTTTTTAATCATGGAAGGTAGAAGGTAATTTATTTTTTCCAAATTTATTTGTTATTTTGATTCCTGTCTAAAAGGTTTATAACAACTATGTAAGCTGTTGGTCCACGTGACATAAAATCTAAGAAGTAGTTTCCAGCTCTCTTTCAAAGTAACATAAAACATGGTAATAATTTGAAGAGCCCTCTGAAGAGTTTAGAAAATCTAGATTGTTTTATCTATATCAATCTTCATTGTGAGATATAATCACCCTCATTTTCTGTCATGCTTTTCCCCCAGTCATATAATGACTGAGTTATCCCAAAGTTAAAAGTGAGTTGTCCCAAATGATAGCAAAATTCTACTTGGAGAGATAATTTCTAGTCTAACAATTCAGGTAGCTGAATTAGTAATATATTAGTCAAATTAGTAAGAAAGAAATTTACCAAAAACATGAAATAGTTTCTATTACTTGAAAACTCACCAACTCCAGAAGTTTTTGTTTTTGTTCCCTTTTCATCTCTGTCTCTGTCTCTGTCTGTCTGTCTGTCTGTCTCTCTCTCTCTCTTTACATTTTCCATGTGTAAAATGCTGATAGGAGCAGATTTCAAAGATTCAAGAAATACAGATTCTGCTTAGAGGGAGGACTCAATCTACTTTCAATAAGTGATTTTCTGGATGACTGAGAATTTTCCTTCTTTTCATGACAAAGTGCATTATTATTGTGAGATATAATCTCCCTATTATATTATGGTAGTATTTCTGATGAAATCATTTGTAATCTGTCCAATAACTCATTTTCTTGATCAAAATAAAACTATCATGGTTTTAAGTCTTCTGCGGTTCAAGGCCATTGTTTGCCCTGGACAGCACTTCTGCCTATAGTAGAAGGCATGGCCTTGGACTTGAAGGATTTTCATTTCTCCAGCTCCCCACCTGCCTACCCAGCCTCTGTAAGCATGCTGGGAGCATGCTGCTAACACGACAGTGATTTCACTGGATGATGGAGGGACGGTGAGTGGGAACTGTAAATGTCTTCTCTTCCTGTCTGCACAATGCCCAGCTCCAGATTTTGTTTTTTGTTTTATTTTCTGTTTTTGCTGTAATTCTCCTTTGTGTCCTCTCTGTTTTATCCTGGGTAGCTTCTTTCTAATCTTCCAAAACTTTTAGGTTCACTTTTATCTTCTGCATGGTCTTCCAACCTCTCTTTCAGTTAGTGAAGCAACTAATCCCAACTGTGACATCTGCCTTCTGTGATTAGAACCTCTGACTCTTCCCAATTTTCTCAGTATCTGAGGTGACTCAAAGGTCTTTGTTTCCTCTTTCAATTCTGGCTGGGAAAATAATCTGGAATCTGGAAAATTCTGGAATGCAGAGATTAAGAGGCTACCCAGAAAAAAAGAATGCATTTTCAAAAATAATGGGGGAAAATAGAACATCAAATGGCTCAGTTTTTTGGCAGAGAGTTCCTTAAAAGTTAAGCTGTTTCTTACCTCAGCTCTTGTCTTCCAGTGGCATTGTTCCTGCAAAGTAACTCAGAAGATAAATGGTTCTGGTTATCCTTTTTCTATCACTGTACAAGAAAGAGGAGAAAATTCCTCTTTCTTGGTTTGTACAGAGTTGTTTTAAATAAGGTTTGAATAATGAATGAGATGTTTTCAATCTCAAATTTCATATGTTCATTTAGCTATGCAGAAGTGAAAAATATTGAAATGATAAACTATGATATTTCTATATGTTGTTCATATTTAATATACTTTTTGATTTCCAGTTATATCACCAATGGCATAAAAATTCATGTGTTATTAAAACATTTGTCAGTCCTTATGGAACCTTTCATTCTGTACGATTCTGAGCACTTGTTTTATTTATTTATAGCTAAGGGTCAAGTAATCTGTCAGGTATGGAATTCTGCTTTTAAATTACCTTAATTCCTGATTAGTAAACAATGCTAAACAAATTTGCATTAGGCAAATTATGTTAAAGACCTTAAGTCATGCATAATGATTTCATACTTTTGGCTTATTTTGCCTGCCTCAACTCTCTAAGACCTTTCTATTTAGATTGATGAGCTGGATTTTTCTCCGGAGTGAAAGGAAGACAGTTGTGTGCTTTGAATGTAACTCTCTCTTCAAATGGCAAATGCAGAAGCAGCTTCTCTGACCTTGTGTAGAATGAGCAGTACTTTACTACCTTCAAGGAGAGCTGGTGTGGAATCCACAGCAGCCACATTCCTAATAGAACTAGGGGATGTAAATAGGGCCACAGTTGAAACAAGAAAGGTATTAAATATGAACAAGCTGTAAAAGCACCATAGTTTATCATTTGCTTTCTTTGTAGTTAGTATTTAAATTCACTCTATAGTTTTTCAGTTCTGTAGTAAGTAAAATCTTCAGTAAAATCTTCAGGACAATAAAGAAATTGAATAGAAAGTTTACAAATTTTACACCTAATTTTAGTGCCTCAGTAGTTGGTTCTTCAGCTGCTTTTTAGCCTCATGATTTGCTTAGCTTCATTTAAACAAGTCTTGGATTCATTTTAGTGGTTAGACGTTAATATTTAAATAAAGAAATGAAAGTTATCACTCCATAGCAAATTAAACACACAATTTTATATGTGCTGATTATGGGGTAGACACAGTATGTTTAGTTTCTATTCACAGAGTTTAAATTAGCATTTTACATGTAGTTACACAGGCTTTTAGTTAATGTTTCAGATTTTATTTAATATTCTGATACAAATATGCTGCTATTTGCATCGTATCCTATGATTATGCATCAAATTTATTTCCAATTTGCTGATTGTAATATGCTAATAATCTTATAAAATAGGACCTTTTTTTGAGGGATTGATTTTCTAGAAAATTCTCATGAAACAAGTTGCAAGTCCTTCAGTAGAACTTCATTTTTCCTTACATACAGTAAAAAGATGTTCATTTTACATAGTGACTATCTTTCCCTGGATGATAGATAACACGTTAGAATTTTGTGTTATTTAATGAATTCTTTTGTGTTTTTTTTTACACTTTCCTTCAATTTTCTGTAAATTCCACCACTCAAGAAAAACTGTAGGAAAAAAAATGCTGTAGTGATTACTTCAACCACCTTAGTTACTCTTTAAAGGCCATTTGAATCTCTACTCAATGCTGTCTTATTTTCCTAATAAAAAAAAGCAACAAAAACAAGAACAACAAGCTGGATGTGGTTGTGCCTGCCTGTAACTGCAGCACCTGAGGAGGCTGAGACAAGAGGATTGCAATCGTACTGGGGCAGAGCCCTATAATGCATTTCTTTATGTTGCCTCTCCCCCTAAGTTCTTCTTTCAGTGTGTTTCATGAGGACCTTTAATAAGCTATGTCCTAGTGAGCTTTTCTGTGAGGATAGTGCCCCACATAGTTCTTATTCCTATAATTCTTGAAACATATGCACCTTAAATGCATGACTTTAAGTTGCGGTAGCACACAGTTCAACATAACACCACATGTGTCTTTTAAGGCTACTTATGTTTTGGAGCAGACGTTGATATACCCAGCTCAAAAATCCCAGAAGTGCAAGCTAATGCTTGTTGGAACTGGAGTCAAAGTGTGTGGCGAAAGTGGAGCAATGGCAGCTTCAAGAAGCTCAGGTACAATTTGCAGCTTGTATTTAATGGCAGCAGAAATAGCTCGTGTTTGACATGGCTCGCATGGTCGTGAGTACACATCACAACAATCCTAGGGGACTGTCAGTCTTAACATCCTCACGGTACAAATCAAATCTTTAGATAAAACATTTGCCTGAGGCCATGGGAAGCGATGCCCCTAGAACATAGATCCAAACAGATCTAGTCCAGGGACCTGTACCACTTAGTCACTATCGTCGACTACTAGTGTAATAACTAAATCTGAACTCGGTGGTGACATAAGCACTGCCTTTAAGATTCTGCTCCAGACCATGGAGGAGAAGGAAGAAAAGGAGGAAAGAGGAGGGAAGAGAGAGAAGGAGCCAACACACCAAGAATTCTTCTGCTACACGGTTATCTTTTGGGTGCTTATTTTCATTTTTGCAGTGGGATTCTCCAGTAATTTTTATCAGCTAGCACACTTTGATTCTGTTTTTCTTTTCTTTCAATCTTGTAGTAGTGTTGTCTCTGTATTTCATGAGGAGTCCAACCATGTGCACAACTCTCACTTTAAGAGCGTGTCCCCTGGTTAGTGGTAAGGTGACATTTCTTTAGTGGCTGTCATTCAAGATGGCATGGTACGGGGAAAGATGTGAGTCTCTTGATTGTTTTGATTTTTTATAATGCAAAAATTTCTACATTTCTCATTTTTTCCCATTGTCATCAGTCATTTTCCATTCTTCCTTTGTTCATCTCCTCTTCTTTGGAAGCAATGCCTTTCTTCCTGCCACCTGAAGCCTATGCACTTGGTAATGTACCATGCCTCTGAACAGTCCACCTGGCAACTTCCTCAGTATTTTATACTTAGGGTGGACTCTTTTTTTGGAGAGTGGGTGTTCAGAAGAATCTGAAGCCATTTTCCCTAGCTTGTTTCTCCCTGGGCCTCCCAAGCAATCACCTCCTATCTTTCCGGGTTCTCATATAGGGCTATGGTAGATTCTCAGAGTTCTAGTTAATTGAAAACTTGAGGTCTACTTTTAAATTTCTAGTAACTCAATATATTTTATACTCTACATCTTTTAGTGAAGTTGAAGGGAATGCGAGTTTAGTAACCTTCCCCACTGACCTATAAAGGTCTGTTTATGGAGGACACTGTGAAGAGACTCAAGGTTACATAGCATGAAAGTTTCATTGCAGTTATGCTCATGGAGAGAGATTAATTTAAAATAAAAAGTAGCTGATCAAGTATTAGAGTATGAAAAAGATAATATTACACCAGTGATTTGCTATGTAGTAACTGATGGAAGTATCTGGAGCTGTCTCTGAGGCTGACTGAAGGACAAAAGGAAAGTTGACAATAAATTTTGGATGGTCAGAAGAGGAGGATGTAGCCCCAGAAATCTAAAACTCAAGGATTTGAGGTAGGTCACAGTCTGAGATTTCTTGACATTTCTAAGGGTACATAAGACTGGTCTTATAAGATGGAAAAGTTGAGAGCAGAATCCAATTCCTAAATAGTTAAGATACTTTCTGATTTCCCTGAGTTTGCTGAAGAGAAAGATTTGTACTGGTATTGTTCGGACAATTGAAGGCAGCTGTCTTGTGCTCTGGGTGATGGTCTGGGGATGACAATGAATGATGTATGTACCATTGTTAACCGCTGACTGATGTACTTCAAATTTTTGTTGTAGTTTTTTTCTTTCTTTTTATCTATGAATAAAATGGATTTTAAAAACAATCTCTGTTTCCAAGCTAAGAGCCTATTGTTAAGTCCACACTAATGAGAACCAGAAGCAAACAGGAAAGCCTCTGTCCTCTACTCCTTCCCCAGACTTCTCCTGCCCCTTTGGACCCCAGGGTCCCCACTGAGACTCAGGGAGCCTATTGTACCATCAAATGGTGGACGAAATGTAGATTTAGCCCTATCATAACAAAGCAGAACCCAGTAAAAGGGAGAGTATGGAACTTATAGATAATAACAAAATCTAGATCTATGCACTTTTTCACTTTATTAAAAGTTACTAGGCCGCACAATTGAGATTTACACACCTCTTGCACATATGTTGTATTTAAATAAAGTCTTAAAAAGAAAAGTGATTTTATCCATCACCTCACATCAGGTCTCCCTTGGAGACAATTTCTCATGTAGATGGCCATGACTATGGTGGCTGGGAGTCGTGGCACTACCTGTGTATCAGTGTCAATGACCCCCACTAAGCCAAGCCCCAAGCCATACGCCCAAAGCCAATTCAATTTTCCTTCAATAGCACTTATGGTATAGCTACAGAGAGAGGCCTTCTCAATTAAATATTCTATATAAGAATAATCATTTTCTACATAAAATTACCAGAAATTGTCTCATTAGCATATGTATATTCTAATTTAAAAATAATAAGGTGATACAGGAAGACTATAGAGGGTATTTTTCTTATCCTTAGAAATAAAAATTGTACCCAACACTAATTTTATGTCATTAATACATCTTTCAGCTACGAATGGACTTTCATCCAGTGTTAAATGCTCATAAACATATGATCTGCAAACAAGTACCTGAGTAAAACAATGCCTATGTTTTCAAGAGTCCTGACACATTACTCACAAGAGGAAATGGAAGATTTTAATACATAGGAAAAAATTACAACTCTCTTCTCTTTTGGTCCAATGTTCCTTGCCATAAACAATGTCTTTTAGAGACTGAGATCTTATATTTGCAAAACATCTTTCAACAATTTGGCATTTCAAAATATAATAAACATGGAAATGCTAATGAAAATGTTTTCTTAAAAGCAAGAAACAAAGAAACAAAAGTCTAATTATTTTATAAGGTTTGGCATATAAATGAAACAAACAAATATTATGTTGAGGATGTTTTCACAGCTGGAAAAATACTAAAATTTAAATGTTTAATGTAATGGTTATAAAAATTATCCTTCAACCATTTCAGTACTGCCAGAAGCAAATGATTTTTTAAAAACTGTACTGTACTGCGGTTTAGCAAATTTGATATGAGCTTGTGAGATTGAGCTTGTTTTCTATGCCTATTTCTATAATTTTGGGAAGGACTGAAGCAGTTTTCATGTTCAGTTTCTCAAGCCTAAAATAAGAGGACTATTTCCTCTTCTGCCTTCTTGTGAAATCATCACAGAGACAGAAGTATGTAGTTCACTGTAACCACTCACCTTTGTGTCCTACAGGTTACTTATATATAAGCCCTGGGCTCTGACAGCACATAAAATGCCCACAGGACAACATTTATAGCTATTAAGATACACATCAACCCTTCTCTTCTCGAATTCACTGAATTACTAAATGAGCACAGGTCTTGTGTTCCTGAGTGCAGAGGACGGTTTCTAGGTCATGGCCATCTCATCACTGGGTTCTGCCCCTCTTCCACCCAACCCAAAGTTTGGTGCTAAAGCTTTGTGTTCCACACCTTACCTAACCTTCTGAAGAAACGCTGCCTTCTTCGAGTTTTCTTTCAGTGGGAAATGGTGGAAATGGGTAGGGAAACTGAGAGATGGCTGGGACATTAAATAAGGCGCCTGCAGGGGAAAGTTACAGAGGATCTCGGAGCACTAGAGCATGAGAAAAGGTCCATAAGAGATTTGTAAATGATTATGGATAAAGACGTGGCCTCCTCCCCAATGTAATTACCGTGGTTTGGAAAGGGCTTTCCCAAAGGAATTGCATTGTGGGATATTGGTGCCCAATGTGACGATACTGACAGGCAGTGGAACCTTTAAGACATTAGGTTATCAGGGGTGTTCCTGGAAGGAATTAATGTAGTTGTAGGTGTCATGGGTCCCTACTGAGTTTCCTTTAACTCTTATATAAAAGCAAAACTGGTCCCTCTTCAGTTTCTCTGATTCCCTGTGTTTCCATCTCTCTTGTGCTTTTACCCTGAGGTGATACTGCCAAGACGGGCCTCAGCAGAGCCTGAATCATTGGGCCCCCATCTTGGACTTTCAAGCTCCAAAACCATGAGCTAAATCATATATATATATTTGTGTGTGTATGTGTGTGTGTGTGTGTATACCATTTCTAGTATTTTGTTATAGTATTGGAAAATGGACTGATATAGCATAACACTATAAGTTTACTCACATAGGGTCGACTTTCAGGATTCCTTAAGTGTTGGCCATAGAACTGATGATTTATTAGTTCTGTCTTCTAAGGTCTCCCAAGCTTTTCACATACTCTTCTATTCAGAAATTTTTTTACTCTGAAACCCCAAACCTGAATAGAGAAATGAAAAGAACTGAAATTAACTTTTAAAAAAATAAACATGCTAATTTTCATAGACACGTTCATTTCTATAACAGAACAAGGAAGATGCTGACCTTGAGGGTGTGAAACGGAAAACCACAACATTAGTAAACAGATGACAGGCAGACAGATAATCTCCCTGGATAGCATCACAAGCTGTCTCTCCAAGGAAGGGAAATGCATATTCCATTCCCGATTTACACATTACTATCCAATTCTTTACTATAGTTTCTTTGGCTTCTGTGTATTTTTCTGTAATATTGTAGAACTTCCTTTTTTTTGAACACTCTTCACACTGTTTTATATGTCTCAGATATTAAAATTAAACAACATCATGTCTCTGGAATTGTTTCTGATTCTGCCAACTGATTTGCTCATCTTTTTAGTGTAATTCCTACAGCTTGGCTCACCTGTAGGTGCCATATGTGTTAATGTGAATGTAGTATAATTACTTGCTACTGGTCCATCTTTACTTGTCTCTCATGCATTTTCGCCTTATCACTCTCTCTTCAGTGCTCTGCAAGGCCCCTGTGACAGAACGAAAACACCCAATGTCAAGATCTATTAAATGTGAAATGAATGTTTTGATTGTTTACTTTTTATACAATTTCTTTCATAGAAGTAGATTAAGTATGTAAATCTCTTGCTTGAATCGCATAGCTAGTAGACAGAAACGGTGACATATGACCAGGTCACCTAATTCATCATATCTCAGTTCAGCTGACTACACATCATGTTTCTTCCCTATGACCTTTCCACTCATCTCCAGCATTTCACTTCATAGTCAATATGGTTATGCTTTTACGAGCTTTAAGAAGGATCCCCAATCATACTTAATAGATGACTCAATAGACAGTTGGTTATATGAAGGAGGGAGGGATAGATGTTCATTATTACTACACAAACCAAATTTGGTAAATAAAATGTTGGATTTACAATAGTAATAATTACATTTTACACATATTAAGCAATTTTGCTAGTTATGTTACTTGCATTTATTATCTTATGAGGAGATGGCTTTTGAAAGTACTGTTGTTACCTGTATTTAAATATGAGGAAATAGAATTGGAGCACTTTAGAATCTTGGTAAAGTCACAGAGCTAATATATGAAAAATTAAGATTGAAATGGAAATTTATTCCACTTGGCCCCTTCTTGCTTAAAATTACACATTCTCACCCTATTACCAGAGATTTTAGGATACACAGTTCAAACTGAGTAATAAGTCTAAAATGTTAAACAGGTTTCCTTGAATTCTTTGGAGCCTTTGATATTCTAAAATGTGTTGTAAATTTCCCCTGAGGAGGAAATGTGTTACATTTATTAAATTTGTTTATTTTACTATGAAAATTTACTTCACATAAATATTATATCATGTTATATGTTTTGGGAATCTTCTTTAAATGTTTAAAGATTTAACTGGGCATGGTGACATGTGCTTGATATTCCAGCTACTTAGGAGGCTGAGGCAGGAGAACTGCAAGTTCAAGTTCCACGTGGGTAGTTTAGCAAGGGTCTGTCTAAGTGAAAAACATTAAAAGAGCTGGAAGTGTAGCTCAGTTAGAGGTTGGAGATTTCGTCTTCAGTGCCACAAAACAAGCAGACATGAAAATAGGTTTAAAATTTCTATTTCTTTCATTCCAAGAGTTCATTGAGTAAAGCATAAACATAACTGTTATGCTAGGAAAAGCTAGTTGAACTTGAGTGTAACTTTTGGAAGAAAATATGGGTACAGATGGAATATATTTTACTTAAACAACATAAGTGCATTGTTGGTATTAGTGTCCTTAAGGAAATAAAATTTTTCTTTAAGTCAGTTTATGGTTACCTTTCAGGGTAGTAGCCAATTACTTAGCACGTCACTAACTTTGCCAAATATTGTAGAATGTTTGCAGTTTTGAAAATCTGATATTTGCTTTTACCTTCTCAAGAACTCTGCAACAGCAAACATTACCCTGATCTGTATTTCACAGCTGGGAAAACTGAGGTTTAAAAATGCCGTCACCTTTTCTTGACTTCACATAGCCAGTACATAATGAAGGTGTAATCCAAGGAAGAGTCGGTGTTTACAAGCTATCGTAATGATTTTCTTCACTCCGATCACACACCTTCTATTAGAAGAACATGGCACCCTCCAACCCAAGGAGAAAGTCAGAGAAATCTTGTCTTGATGCTCCATCTTTTGTCTGACCTTGCCACGAATGGCCTATTCTTCTCTTTCTTTTTTCCCATGCGCTTGTACCTATGTGAGGCCCTTGGATGTCCAAGTTACCTTTGCTTCCCAGTATGTCTATAACAATACTGGAACTCGTGGCCCATGGATTTGTCATGGCACAACTGAAGAAAGTTTCTTCCAACACTTGAGGGTTTTGGTTTTTCTTTCTCGTGGGTCGACCATTAAACTCACATTGCACATTTATCAGGGTTGTCCTGAATGGTACTAAGCTGGCAAGAAACGAGCAGGGTTGACAGCCACACTCCAGCTACAGCTGATCAAAGCCGAGGCCTGAGGGCCCTGTTTCAAAAACAGAACCTCTCAGACCTCAACAGAAGAATTCCAGCCTGCATCTTTCACACAAGCCACGATGGAAATACCTGAGTCCACCCTGATGGAAACGCTGTGGATAAGAAAAGTCAGCAATTTAACAGCATTTACCAGAAGACAAGCACATAATTTATTTGGGAAATAAAACAAATGCACTTACTAATGTACTCAGGTATACAGGTGCACTATGTACACAAACAGAGGCTGTGCATACACTTACACACATGCCCATATTTCTAATGGTGCCCCTTAATGATTATTACCAACTATTATGATGCTAAGTAATTGGTGCACAAGAATGCATGGTAATAGGTCTCACATTTGCACAGCATCCTTAGAATTCCAAGATGTTTTCGTATCTCTTATTTCACTTGATACAAGAATGGGAAAAAGCACCCCAATTTCACAGGTGAATAGAGGTAGAGTACCTCACTAAGATTTTGGTGAATTTGACCATATTTAAAGAGTTATCGTATGACAGAGCCATATTCACTTATTTTAACCCCCTCCTGTGCACTTTATGTGAATCTGCTTCCATATTTGGTAATTATAGATATAGGTCCCCTTTTGAAAATATTAGCTGAAATACAGAATCCATGTTCCCAATTATTCCTCATGCTCATAAAATTGTTGACATTTTACGACATTCTGAGATTCTTATCTTTGTATTCTCACTTCCGATACAAACACAAGTAATATCTACCTGCTCAAATTAATGGAAATGGAAGATTCATTAAAAACAAGTAATAATATAAAAACAGCATTTTTCAAAGTAAGAGCACTTAATAAGTTGAACAAAGTGATGTTATTTTGCTATAAAATCAGAGGATATTATTCGTAAAGTGAATAGGCAACCTTAAAGTGGTAAAAAATGTTTGCACATCTGTATCTGACAGGAGTTTAATATCCAGAATCTATAAAGGACTCTCATAGCTCTCTGTGAAAACATACAGAACCCAACTTTTAAGACGAGCAAAAGATTTGAATAGACATGTTTCCAAATATATAGGAAAAATATAGCAAGTACCAAAAAGATATTCAATTATACTTATCAGAGAAATCAAAATCAAACACCATAATACAATATATTTCCCAATATGTTCATGTACAATGACAGTTTGAATTAAAAAAAATAGAGAAATAGCAAATTTTAGGAAGGATGCAGGAAGTCAGAACTCTCCTGAATTGTCAGTAAGCATATAATAAAGTGCAGTCACTATGGAAAACCATTTAGTGGTCGCATCAAAACTTAACCATACAAATACCATGTAACTCAGGAACTCATATACATACATACATACATATATATGTAGCACAATATACATGTAATTAACTAAAATAGTTATATAATACTATAACACACTTAAAAGAGTTGAAATTCCAATAGATGCTTGTATTCCAATGTTCACTGAAGCATTATTCACTAGACAAAAGGTAGATTGAAGTGTCCATCAACAAATGAATAAATCAAGACATTGTGTTGGATACATACAATGCAAAAGTACCCAGGCTTTAAAAAGAGTGAATTGGGATCTGTCTTAGGTAGTTTTCACTCATCACTGAGACAAAATACCTGATGCCCAAAGTTGGGAAAGGAAAGGTTTGTTTCTTAGAGTTTTTGGAGGTTTCAGTCCATACTCAGTTGGCTCCAAGGCAGGATGTCATGGCGGGCCGCAGTTCATGGCAGCTGCAAACAGCAAGTGGAAACCGGCAAGAGAGAGACACACACCTTCTTCCTGCCATTACATCACATCCTGGCTCCACCCCCAAGGAGGGTGTAGCACTGACACCATCAATCCAAGCACTAGACAATGAACCAGTCACAAATGTACAATGCAAATACATGAGGCCTGAGGGCCACCGACAGAAACCATGACAGGATCCATGCTATAACATAGAACAGACCTTGAATATATGCTTAGTGAAATGCAGAACACAAAGGAACAAATATATGTTGTATCATTCATGAAAAGTCCAGAGCCAGTAAACTTTTTTGCAGTTTTGTGGATCAAATCCAGTGCCTCATGTATAGCAGGCAAGTGCTCTAGAGTTGAGCCACACCCCAGCTCCTAAGCAAATTCACAAATACTAAAAATAGATTCCAGTTTCCCAGGATCCAGGAGAAGGGAAGAACAGCAGGCTATTGGGTAGAGGGTTTTTATTTGGAAAAACAAAAATGGTGAAATAGTTTCAGTAATAGTGATAAAAGTTTTATGACAATGTGAATGTAATTAATGCCATTGAATTATGCATTTCAGATGAATAAAACAAGAAATTGTATATTACCTTATTTTCCCATGATGAAATTAATGAAATAAATTAGAGTGAAATGTTTTCATACCTATTTATCACTTTTGCCTTGAAACTATGTTATGACATTTAAGGGAGAAAAGCTAATTTTCTTTTCTTTACAGATTTTGTTTTCTTTATAGATTTGTCTTATATATCTCATTTAAGCCCATACTTGCTTGATTTTTGTCAAGAATGAATGAGTGAGAGACTACACTGCAAATAAACATGCAAGTAATAGTTTATAACATGAGTTGCCTAATCTGGTTTTTCACGTTACAAATAGTTCCATTATAGAGCTCAGGAAAATTTTTAAGGTAAAGCAGCATCCAACATTAATTTTATATTTTAACTAACATCTGAATAATTGTTAGTCAGCCATTGAGTTTCAGGTTTCTTGTGTGATCTGCCACTCCGTACGTTCTTCCGTGTAAGATCTCCAATGAACCTGTAGCTATTCCTAGATTTATGATGGGGTTACTTTCCAATAAACCCATTGCAATTTGAAAACATCACAACTGAAAATGCACTTAATCCCTCCACACTATGGGACAGCCTAGCCTAGCACAGGGCACTCTGTGGTGCATTGGTCACTTCTGCTGTGGTCAGGGCTGGCTGGGACTACGGTTATTGCTGTTGCCCAGCATTGAGAGAGAGCACTGGGCTACATCCAATTCATCTGGGAAAAGATCCAAATCCGAAATCTGAAGCATAGTTTCTTTTTAGTGCACACAGCTTTAGCACCATCATAAAGCCAAAAATCATCAATCAAATCATCCTGTATCAGGGACTGTTTATGGAATACTGTGTCACTGTTTTTCCTCATCCCCTCAGGAATCCTAGGCAGACTTTGCAGAGCAACTTGTATCAGCCAAGAATGTAAAGTGTGGATCTCTTGCATCTTCAACCGGTGGAGTTTCTTCAAGCGCCAGGATTCCCTGTGGATGCATGTACTCATATGTTAAAAGGAGTATTTAGTAGCAGAACTGCAACTCACTCATTTGCATCTTTGGATTGGTTTTATATGGTCTAGATCATTTAATCATTTTCTTCTGAGATGTACATAATTTGCTAAAATCATTAGAGCTGTTCTTTCTGTTTTAACCAGGAGCCTTTCATTAAACTGTCCCACCACATTTTCTCCTTAAATCTCAACCTTCATTTATTAGCACCTGAGGCTTGATTTTCAAAAATGCTGATAAAAACTCCCTGCATAATCTTTAGAGGAGTCTGGCTTAATACTATACTTATAAAACATATTTGAAAAAAACCCATAGCTTGTGGCTTGAGAATAATGCCAAACATAACTATAATATGTCAAAGAAAAATAAGACGTGATTCTTTGCATTTAACTCTGAGTTTATTACATGATTTATTTTAAGTGTTGTTTCTTTAATTTGCTTTTAATAATAAATCATAGAGAATTGTAAACAAAATATTTTCAGGAACATTTGATGAATTACATTCCTGTATATAATGGAAAAATCTTGAAAATTTTTTCTGCACATGTGTCAAAATCCATGCTTACTTTATAGAGTCTTATTGTATTTTTAAAATCTTGAATACTTTTTTAAAAAACAAAAGTTTCAAAATACCCATTAAATTCTTTTTCATGTATTTATCCATTCAATTAACACTTACCATGTCAAATATTAAGAAGTGTACCAGATTCTGTGTTAACCATTTAGGTAAACGATGCCTATAGAAACATCAAGGTCTGGTCCACAGAGAAGGCTAACTAAATGCTCTGGGCTGTGGATTTGAATATTAACCAAACGCTTTATAAGCTCAGAGAACTGACTGACTAAAGACAATTTATGCACTCAAAGAGTTGATAACCCATTAGTCCTGGAGAACCATTATGGCTTCCTTGTGAAGGTGATGTTGCAGATTAAGTCAGAACTGATTGGAGTATCTGGAGCAGAGGGGCTGGAAAGGAAGTGAATTTCACGTAGAGGACCCAGGATGAACACTAGATCCAGGAGGTGAAGTACACAGAGCATGTTTTTGGTCATGAGAAATTTGACCTGGTGAGAGCTCTAGATGTTATGGGGACCAGAGTAGAGTATAAGGCTGCAAACACAGCATAGAGGTAGTTCAAAGCATAACACATACAGTTTTATAGGTAGAGATGTGTTTTAAGAGATTTTCCTCAGATGTTCTCAGTCACTGACTATCCTTGTATAAAATGGAAAGCTTCATTGATGAACAGCGATATTCACCTGATAGTAAGCTGTTGAAAATCCCATGTGGTGAGTCCCAGGGAGCTTATTTAATAGACAAAGACTTTTCTCCTTCCCACTTTTGGGTCCAAGATTGCTGTGAAGAACTCGGTCCAGGCCCCCTGTGAATGATCTGTTTGGAGGTGGGACATAGTGGTGTGAAGTGGGTCATGGAAGGGTGCGTACTTGGGGTAGCCAATAAGGAAGAAGACTGAGATGAGGATGAATTCACAGGGAAAGGGATAGTGGCCTAGGATAAATGTGTGGGTGCTTAGGGGAAGCACATCTAGAATCTAAACCAGACTCTGGAACACCTGGTCACAGGGTTGGCAAATGATCAGTCTTTAAAGTCTGCATTTCTGGCACTATAAAGGGCTGACTGCCTCGTGCCCAAGGAAGAAAATCCTATGGTCTGGGTTTTTGTGGGAAGAAAGTGCTTTCCAGAAGGCTGAGTGAAAAAGAGATAGGAAGCATGCTTGTGTCTGTTTCCCTGTTTGTACAGATGTGAGAGAATCCACGCTGTCCAGGCTGGAGACAGATCACGGAATGGTTGTCATGGAATTAGATGGCAGACCAATTTGTATTCATTAAACAGGTCCACACGGGACTTGGGAATAGTTTTGGATGCTTCTTCAGTTGATTATTATCATCTTCATTTTGAATACAAGTCCAAGAGGTCTTGTTACGTTCCTCAGGTTGTATTCCCTGCTTGGAGACTCCTGGTTCTTCCAGGCTTTCGAGGTCATTTTAGGTCAAGTGTTAGGGCTCTACACCTGTTTGCTAATCTTGTTTGTCACTTTGCTTTAATTAAGAGACACCTCCAGAGTTGATTGTGTTGTGAGGGCATTGATCTCACAGATGGGACTCGTTGGTATCTCTATTGGAGGAAGGAGCAAGTGGGTCATGGAGAGGTGGGTCCTTTGAGATAACAACTGGTTTTTGATACCTTCTTCTCTGGCTCTTCTCTTCCTCTGTGTTTCCTAGACACCATGACTGACCACTTTGATTCACCCCTCACTTCTACCACAATGTTTTTGCCTTGAGCCAGCCGCCTGCCATGAATGGCAACCTCTATAACCATGAACCAAGATATACACCTTTTCTCCTTTAAGGAGCAGGTATCAGGTGTACTTTCCCAGAGGTGGAAGGGTGACTAAGACAGTCTATTTCCTGAAAAACTGCTTTAACAGTTTTTAGGAATAAGAAAATTGCCATTATATTGCTAGGTTTCACTTCCTTTGCTGAACCAAGACAGTTGGACTTGACAATCTTATATGTCCTTATAGATATAATATTCTATGAATATGCATGACTGTGAAAAGAACAGTAAAAAATAGGACAGGTGAAATACAGTCATCATCCCACTTTAACAACGTAATATACATAAATATTGCCAACTTAGTTATTTCTTTACTAAAAGGTTAATAGCTGCACCTACTCTGAGCACGTTTATTTGACCATACTTGAGAATTTCACAGACTGTACAATGCTGAAGCCTCTTTCTTTATAGTTTCTTTTAAGTATAAAGTCAGAGTAAAAATGTATACTTATTACATCTGATAGAAGCATAGCACAAAACAGTTGAGCAACCTTCCAGTGATGGAAAGCCAAAGTGATCAAGGTTAACACAAGAGTAACTGACCACCCCTTACCAGAAGAGCTTTGCCAAAGATGTCGTCCTTTGTAGCTGGGCAGCGGTAGGCCTTCCTCACCAGCTGAGCTGGCCTTTGGCATAGGTCACCAGCACACTTTAGACATATGCTCACCCAGCCCAGCATTTGTGATAATTTAGAAAAAATATGCCCTTGACCAGAATCCTTTGGTTCAAAATGCTTTTGTGTGGTGACCACATAGACCTGTTTCCGGGCCGTTTGGCAGCCTGGTAGAGGCAAGCTGGCTAGGCATCTTCTCCAGGTCAGGCTAGGAAGACCCATGTTAGGCCCTGTGGCGGACACTATGCAAGAATGAATTACATTATTATTTCTTTCCAGCTTCTTAACAGCTTGAAACAACTTCCCTGCTATACAGATGAGGAAGTATGGAGTTTTTAATAGATGGAAGACTTTTCAAGGCAGAGTATCCAGACAGCTTTGAATTCAGTTTTGCTTGTAATGAGAATGTGAGAAACAGTCTTTAGACAAAGTTGGATAACAATTATAACAATCCACATAGACCCGTGTGATTGCGTGTGTGTGTGTGTGTGTGTGTAAGTGGTGTGTGTGTGTATCTTATTGGATGATGGAAGCACAGGAACAATTCTTGTTCACACGAGGTTAATGTGGCATAAATAAGAAGTGGCTACCTTGTCCTTAAGAGTCAAAAAGAATTATTTTCTGTCTTGGAAAAGGACTTCTCCCTCTGATAGAATTGTACTGAAAAAAGAATTCACTTACAGGAAATATACATGTAAAGGTCATTTAGGATGATAATGTCCATAAGCTGGGTGTGCAAACCACAGGAGGAAACATTCTTTTAAGAGAAAAAGCAATCTAAATCTGCTTTGTAAGTCATTTCAAAGGATATTAAATGAAGGTTCTTCTTTTCTCCTAAAAGTCATTTCCTACCCACGTATGTGTCTCAGTGAAGACAGCAGAGTTACCATTAGCTGAGTACAAGTCTGTTCATCTGGCTACTGTCTCATCGTCTTTGCTCTCATCTAGATTTATGTGCCTCTATCCTTCTCCTTCATCTACAAGGTCCTAGGACATTCAGGTAGCCAATCTGCCCTTAAATATGTCTCTAAGGAAATGGTGCTAATTAGTATTGGAATTTACAGCCTTCCATTTTATTGACTTGTCCTACTTTCTTCGATAATTAACTAATGAGTAAAGTAATGAGCTATGTTAGTCAGTCATGCTGTTCAATTAAACGGCAAATCAATTATTGAAAATAGTTTCGGACAGCTCTAATGGTGGCATGATGTGTGTGTATGTGTATGTGCATATTTAATGCAAGTGTAATTATGTCCTAGATATTACAAAGTCAGTCTGTGTGAGGATGCTATGACTTAAAAAGTCCTTTCTGACTACAGTGCAAATATGATCAGATACCAAAATGGAAACGAGTCATGATTCGTCCATGGACTTCAACAGTTTACGATTCTTTTGTAGTGAAAACATCAGAGCTTCCTTGGGCTCCTGTGACATACCTTGCAGCGGGGTACCTAGTGGATGAATAGCAGGAAAGAAGGCCCTTCGCTCTTCGCTAGCAATCTCGAGTCCTTTATCTGAGATTTCTTTTTCAATCTGTCCTCAACCATATCAGTTACCCATCCTTTAATTTGGCAATTCTGGCTGAAACACAATATAGAAATACTGTTGGGGCACAAGAGGGTCCCTCAGACACATGGAGAGAAGAGAGCATACATGAGTAGAGTAAAAGTCAGCTTAGCAAAATGCAAAGGGCCTTCGTAGGTCTCCGGGCTTAGAGTGTCCCCACAGGACAAAATCGACTATTCGCTCCTCCTCAGTCATCTTATCAACCACACTGCCCTTTCCAATCCTTTGCTACCTTCTTCTGACGCAGTTCCTTAAGAAGCAGGTTTCTCCTGATATCTCCTTGATTTGTGCTCTTTTAGTACATTAGTGACTCCTGACTGGCCATAGAATAGTTTTACTACCTGTTTTGATTTTGTAGAAAGCTGGGTTTTTTTGACTTAGGTGATGAGTCCAATCTATTGCATTTTAAAATTTAATCTTTATCGAGACAGGATTTTGCTCTGTAGTTCTATTGGCCTCAAGGTTGCCATTTTTCTGTCTCAGCCCCCTGAGGGTTGGAATTGTAGATGTGTACCCACTGCGCCCAGTTGAGTTTTGTTTTGTTTTCTGATATATAACATAGCTTAGAGCTTGGATCTTCAAAGATGTCACTTATAATACTCATAAAACTCATACTCATAAAAACCCATTGATTTTTTTAAAATCATCAATTTGAGATCTTCTCTTTTTTGTTTTATCTTCATGACAGCCTATTATAAGCAATATAACCAAATAATTAGGGTATTTTCCTATCAAATACTAAGATTGTGATTTCAGAATTCTTAAGATTTTTAATGACATCTTCCAGAGTAAATGTGAGTAAAGGTTGAAATGGTAAAACTTTTGTTAACATATGGAATGTAATTTGCACCTTCACAATATCTCCAAATTCTTTGAAAGTGTTAAGACACTTTTAATCACCTGGACTACAGCCTCACATCCCAACCTTAAAAAGTGGTTATGCTCTGCCACAGAACAACAAAGCATAGCAAATCAAAGCCAGGTTAAAAACAAACAAACAAAAAAAAAAGGGCACATGAAGTTTTAATTTCCAAACACTTCTAATTCTGTGTTTGTGTTCTTGCCTTAAAGGAGACAAGGAACACAAACATTCCCATATGAATTAAATTAGAATTTACATATGAATTACATTAGAAATATGAGCCCATCAAGGAATAATTAGCACTGTCCTGGGTTATGCGAAGCCGAACAAAATTAAATAAGAACAATTTCAAAGGCAAGTTTTGTTTTGGCTCTTCAGCTAAGCTGGTTTAATCAGTGATAATGACTGAAATAAATCCACTCCACGGAAAGTAATGGGCAGCCTACCATATTGTGTGAAATGCCATTAGTGTCTCAGTAAATCATAAAGTCAACGAGAAGGTATCAGTCACCCCTCCTTGATGTGTTGCTTTGGACCTCATGTCAAATGTAAAGGTGGGGGGGGGCTTGATCCAATCAGAAAGCAAGCCGAGGACTAATGTTACACAGAGTCCAGGGAGACTTCATAAATGTCAGTAAGACCCTGGGAATCGCATGCTGCCTGTATTGTCCTGAATTTGTTGATGCTGCTGCCACGATTGTTATTTTGCATCCACAGAGGACAAAGACTGGAATGTGTCTCTGTGGCACAGTAGTGCTCTTTGAGAAACAGAGAAATTAAAATATCAACTGGGATCAGCCTTGGTGACATCGATGTGCTTCAGCCACTAAACAGGGATGTGGTTTACGAGCGCCTCCCCTGATGAGCTAAACTCCGGTGACCATAAAACTGAAATATAATTATGACATTAAAGATGCCTATATTTGAACTTAATTATTAATTAATTTAATGAGAGGAGAGGAGGTTGTAAAATTGCTAATTAAATGGCTCTGTAAAACTGCAGACGGTGGAGGATTTACCAAATGATGAATCCCACAACAGTATCTTTGCTATATCAATATCCTCCTAATAGACAGTATGCCAGGGGTACCAGCCGGAAGGTGGCCGTGAACTTGCACACGTGAGCATCTTGGTGTGACCTAAAATTCTAAATGGCAGCAACCTTGAGGAACTTCAGCCCCACCATTCAGAGCAGGCACTGGAATCTGTCGAGGGAATGGGGAGCTCAGAGCACCACTGATGGGACTGTCACTGCATGGACACAGAGGGCTGTTTCATTTTATTTTGCTGTTGATAAACCATGGTAGGTCTTGTCTTATATGGATAGGGTTGTCAGGGTGTGTTTGGTTTGTATTAATCAGAGGTGTGGGTCGATAAGAAACCTGAGCAGTGATCCATCCTCAACAAAAGACCAGAAGACAAGACCTTACCTAACAGGCTTGTAGAATTGGGAGCACAGCTGGGATCACGAGCTAGGGCATTGAAAAGCACAAACCTGGATTTTAGTGTGAGAAGGATTTAGATTCAACTCTGCCTCTGCTGGGCATCATCTAGGAGATCTTGCGGGGAGCTGATACACTTAGCTGAGTCTCAGTCTCTTCATCAATAAAATGGAAAAATGGTCTTGAAACAATTATAATAATAAAGGGCTGTTGAAAGGATTATACTAATAAAATACGCAACGACCCAAGCAAAGTGCTCACTCATAGATGCTCAAAAAGGAGACTCTAATAAAGGGGAAGAAATCCTTTGTGTGTTAAATCAGAATTTGATGGGCTTTTTGTGAGATGTCAACACCACATTTGCTGTCAAACACACTTTTGACACAGTTAGAAACAGAGGAGTTCAGTGAGCCTCTCCCTCCCTGTCGTTCAGCTGCGATCGTGGCACCAACCTGGTGCTGCTCCTTGCCGAAGTTTAAAAGGCCCTGATGCCTGGGGTGGCAGATCATTAGTTCCATCCGCAATGAAAGATGAAATGCTAGGCTCCCAGAGTCAGAGGTATCTGAGCAGAAAGAGAGGCACCTGGAGTGAGGGGTGTCTGACCCTGTAAGATTGGAAGCCTGGGTTGGATAGAAGTTTTTGACAGTTCCTCTTCCTTCTGTCTCTCCCTGCTACCCTCCAGTAATCTTCAGTGTATTAAACTACTTACTATTTACTACAAAGTTGGCAGTTCTTTCTTTGTCAGACACAAGAACCTGAACTATTTCGGCTCAATCAACTAACACTTTGACTTCACCAGCACCGAAGCAAGATGCAATCAATGGGAGGCTTTAAAAATAATGACTCGGAAAAGTGTTGCTATTTTTTGTTCACTTTAATTCAAAGGAATAGTTATTGAAACAGATTCATCCAGATGGGGGTCAAATAGAACAGACTAATATTTAAGTATACATTTCAAAGGCTAGATGAAAATTAAGGTAATTAGAAATCCTGCATCCTAATTACTTATGCAAACTAAAATTGTTATTAACAACATGCAAAATTATAGCAAACAAAGTTGCTTTGGATGAAAAGATGATTAAAATAGATTCAAATTAATGCACAACATTGTTTGAATTACTTAGGTAAATTCAAAGCCCATGCACTGTTTTTAGCATGTTTTCTGGGTTAGATCATCTTATCATTATAATCTGTAACTCTTTTAAAAGCCAGGAATAATGAAAACATTGAAGGATGAATCAAGAAGAATCAGTCCAAGAGTGAAGGAAACATTTTTTGTTTCGAAACAAAATCTACTTAGTAACTGAAAATACTCCTGATTTTATTAATGTGGCAAAATTAGAAAAAGAAAACCTTGAAAAACTTGAGCTTGCTAAAGATCCATTTATGGATAAGGAATTTACTGTATTAGAAGTCAGCTTATGAGTATAAGATATCTTGATTCTTAGAGTAGACTTGTGATTAGAGTGAAAGTCAG
The DNA here is from genome assembly GCA_004027295.1 of Dolichotis patagonum. Taxonomy (NCBI): domain Eukaryota; kingdom Metazoa; phylum Chordata; class Mammalia; order Rodentia; family Caviidae; genus Dolichotis; species Dolichotis patagonum. The sequence goes on from PVJX010005846.1 coordinate 77,562, forward strand.
AAAAGATTAATTAACTAACCTTGGATTAGAAAATTTCAAACTAATTGAACAAGGGAAATAATTCAACTCATCAGCCAAGTCCCAGATTGGTATCATATAGCACAAGACGATATAGCATACGTAACATGACATAATTATAGTTGAAGAATGTCACAGTAATAACTTCGAAGGCTAGGAAGGCTCTCTCTCTCTCTCTCTCTCTCTCTGAGTTTTGAATGAATGGAAGAAATTATAACAAAAATCAGTGAGTTAGAAGCACAGATATGAATACAGAAGCATAATACACACACACACACACACACACACACATCCACATACATAGAATACATAGAACACACACACTCACATCCTGCATACATTTACCCTGATACACAAATCCTAAGTAGGAGACTATAAACATCACAGAAATGGACATTTTGGCTAAGTTCAAGAAGGAATGGCTATTTTTCTCATTAATAAGAAGTGGTTGGTTGGTTGATGTAACGTAAGTCCTTGAGTTATAAGAGCTAGAACACCTGTAACAATATGTTCCTCTGTGTCCTCTGTGAACCTCTGTGTCCCCAGAAGTAGAGAAAGGAGCTCTCTTTACTCTGGTCAGCACTGCCAAGGGGAGTGAACACAACTGCTGTATTTCCAACAGCAAGAAACAGGAAGTTCTCCAAGTGGGTAACTAACCTTTCCCATTGGTGGGAGTTACATAACTTCGACATTTAAGTTTCTTATGTGGGGACCTTGGGAGCCTCTTAGCTAACACGTCAGTATTAAAACACAAGCAGAACATGGCGGTGCACGACTGTAACTTATGAAGACTTAAGAAGACTGAGGCAGGAAGATCACAAGCTCTAGCTGAGAGGGAGTAATTTAGAGACTTAGTGAGACCCTGCCTCAAAATTAAAAAAAAAAAAAAGAAAAATCAAAAACATAAACAATGGATGGGGATGTAGCTCAGTGTAAAGGCCCTGGTTCAACCCTCATTACACAAAATAAATAATGACTTCTAAATTACACGGTATATTCGCTAGGGAGTGTCATTTCAGTTGTTGGTTAGTTTTATTTGCTCAAATGTGATAGTTCTATTTATTCAAAATTTCAAAATGTTTTACAGTAAACAATAAGGTTTCTTCACACAGATACTGCAAATTTTTGTGGTAGTTTTTCTCAAGGCACTTGATATTTTGCTGCTATTATAAAAACAATCCCTTCCTCTATGTTTTTTTTAAAATAGAAACATTGGTTTTTCAAATTAACCTTCTATTAATCTTATGAAATTTCTATTTCTCCTCCATTCCCCTCCTTTCCCCTCAACTCATTTCCCTTGTTTATTTACAGATTTGTTTCCATTTTTTCCTTCTATTCTCTTTTCTTTCCTTTTCCCTTTCTCCCTTCCTTTTTCCCCTTCCGGTTTGAACATTTTCTTCCTACTTCCTAATATCTATTGTCCCTTTTGGACCTTATTTGAGCTTTCAGTTTCTCATATAAGAGAAACAATGAGATATTCAAACATGTATGCCTGATTTATTTCACTCAAAAGTATGGTCTCAAGGTGCATCCATTTACCAAAAATGTCTCAAGTTCCTGTTCCGACATTTTCCAGTTGCTTCGGGTATCTCTATTGAGTATCCTAAGTAGATAAATTGTCTGAAAAATAATGATGATGGTAGTTTTGCTTCTACCTGCTTGATTTTATTTTCCTTTTTAAACTGCTTTAGTTAGTATATTTAATACTAACTCTTTAAAAAAACATATACTAAACTGCATAGAAAACACAGTGTTACATACTTTGATATAGATCAAGATGACAATACTTAGATTTGAGTCCAAGGAAATTTGTTGCAGAAGACATGTGTAAGTTAATGACGCTAATTCAAGACGTAATCTTAGGAGAGAAATGAAATACTATGGATATTGAAATGAAATACAGAGATGTTCTTCTCTGTAAATTTGTAAAATTTCTGTGGTACCAGTGGGAGTGATATTGAACCCTTTAATGGAACCATTTGAGATTGGAGGTCATATTAAGTAAAAGTTTTGGGGGAAATTGCAAATATGCATAATAGGAGCCCAGTCCTCGATGATAACAGAGGCTGGTAAACCCTGTTTTGGTGTTTAATGTGGACCACAGGAACTCATCAAATTTGCACACTAGGCACCATCATTCCTTGGTATGCACAGACTTTATTCCTGGACTTAAAACTGAAGTGCTCTGTATCAGGGATTTCATGATTAGAAATGGTTATTCATTTGTTCTTTCATGTTTTTCCTGTGAAGAAATTACAGGTGCTTCTTTTACCCATGCTTTCATTTTCTGCAGTTTTCAGTTTCCTGTTGTCAACTGCATTCCAAAATATTCAATAGAAATGATTCAAATATTTGAAACTGCAACATTTTTAGCAGTGTGATGATAACCCACTTCAACCCACTGGGGACAAATATGATCTCTTTGTCCATGCCACAAATGCTACCTTAGCATTCTGCACATACTAGCAGTACCAGTGATCAGATTGACTGTCAGGATGTTGAGTGATTGTGTAGAAGAAATCCTTATTTTACCTATTAATAATAGTTACAAAATGCAGCATTAAAGATAATGATAATTTTTATCATTTTCATATTGCTATATATTTTTGTCAGTGACTGTTCTTAGTCTCTTACTGTGTCTGATTAATGAATTAAACTTAATAATAAGTATGGATGTACAGGGAAAACATATCGCACACATAGTATGTCTTATTTCAGGCGTCCATTGGGAGTCTTGGTTTTGGAACTTATTTTTCAAGGAATTACTATGCCATTTCCTCTCGACTGTCCACATGACTGAATTAAGAGATCCAAAGGAGGAGATTGATTTGTGAGGACTGTAACCTCAACAATGGTTTAAACCATTGGCAAGTTTGTGGCTGAATGGGTTATAAGGAAACTGGGACCAATTGCAAGAAGTAGATCATAGGGCATCACTCTGGGGACTATTTCTTTTTTTTATAATTTTATTTAAAGAGAAAAAAATAAAACAAAACAAAACAGAATAAAGGGTAGCAACAATACAGTATTCCAAGGAAAAAATGAAAAGAACAACAACAATAAAACCTAAGAAATTATTACTTGACAAATTACATACTGACTTCTTGGAAATAGTTGTTCAAATTACAAAGTTAAAACATGTAAAGTAGACATTCAAACAGTGAGACTGTTAACAGTTCTGCTCCACGATCTGACAAAAACAGCAATATGGTCATCCATCTTACTCACTCAAATATATGTGCAATTATATCAAAAGGGTAAAATTAAACACAACAAAACAGAGCAAAGCAGATCACAAGAAAGCAATGTAAGAGACAAAAATTTCAAAACTAGACAATCTCTATCATATTGACTCTTGTTTTCTTCCAAATAGTTGTCCATATTTTCACATATAGGGAATTCACATGAAACAACCTAGTATGGAATTGATCTGAGCAGGATGAGGAGGGCATTACAGGTCTTCATGACCAGACATTAGGGAAGCCAAGAATGGCTGTCATAGTGTCTCTCATTCTCCTCAAAACAGCTGTCCATACTTTAATGTGTGTTGAACTTAAACAAGGCAAAGCAAGCTAAGATCACTTTGAACAAAAGGTGATAGTTTTGCTGGACTTCACATCATGACATTATGGAATCAGCACTGGGTATTGTAGTGTCTCTTTTTCTTCAAAGTAGTTGTTGATTTCAACATGTGTTATATAGTTGGTTCTCGTAAACTGTTTATAAGCTCTACACATGCATGAGTCTCTACATGTATATCTATCATTTCTGTATTAGAGGGAAAAACAAAACAAAGCAAGATAAAACAAAACAATTTCTAGAAAAGCATGAGGCAGAAAAGTCACATAAAACCGCAATACAAGGTGATCTACAATGGTTACCATGGTGTCTCAGCAGTATATAACAACATTAATAAAAACAAAGCATTAGAGACATTATAAGACTTTAAAAGCAAGTAATAATCAAACCAGAGTGGGTATCTTAGTCAATCTTGTCATCTTCAGTGTAGTTGCCTATACTCTTAGACTTGATGCTATCCATCACAACAGATTTAAATAAAATCAGTCAATATAAAGTAGCAATCTAACAAACCAGATTCAAATAAGATCAGTCATAATAAGACAGTATAAGTTATAAAGGGCTTCAGATTAAGTTGACAGGAAATTAGGTATGATTACCATAATATGTCCTCTTATTTTTGGGATAGCTGACCATGTCCTCAAGTCTAGCGTAAGTAGATAAACTGGAACAGCACATAATCCATCCAAGCAGAGTGGTGAGAATAATGTAAATTTTAAATCTTGTTACCCCATTAACAATATCCTCTGCCTCCCTTTTTTAGACAATTCCTCCCCTTTCACTCCCATGGGGTGCACTGCTTGTTTTGGGTCCCACTGCCTCCCTATATAGAGCAGCTCAATGGACCCTA